>PYUH01001008.1:516156-561730 GCA_016808085.1 Suaeda aralocaspica
CCCGGCCCTCCGGTACTTCCTTCGATATGTGGTTTTCTAGAGGAGAGCTCAGGTAGGTGTACCCGGATGAGATTAGACTTCTTTAGATGGTTACCAAAGGATATGCCAGGCAACCTCTCTACTACAACTTTGGGTTCTTTTTGGCTCGCCGGTTTGCTAAGATTGTTGAAGGTATTACAAACACCGGCACCATCTACATTGGAGGCATGAATTCATGGCTTGCCTATACCTTAGGCCATTTTGAGGATATCCACCAGTTGCATCCGATCGGAGAGAACCCCTACCTCAACATCACTGCCCTTACAGCTGCAAACTTTCTAAGACATTACCGGAGAGGGCATAGACCGATTTGTTTGGTGTGTCCGGGAGATGTCATGGTGCTACTTGTCAAATGCTTATGTCAGCCTTACCTATAAGGAGCACCTGGATGAACAGAACCCCTGGAGGATTCCACCTAATAACATCCTATTACAAGAGAGGGCGGACTCCAAAAACAGAGCAGCTTAGATGGTTAACTTGATCTAGCAGGCAGGCAGCCAAGCTTATTCCCAGCGCCATCTAGCCCCACCACGACCAGAGCCACTGAGACACAACTATGCAGGCCATTCCTCCTTCACTTTCGACATGTCACCCCTGATGAACCGCCTTGATGACATGCACCTCTATAACAAGAAGCGGTTTGACAGGGTTGACCATTCTGTTCGAGGACTCCGTACCGATGTTGATTTACTACAGAGAGTCCATTGTCGTGAGCATATGAGCAATGTTTAGGCCGGGATGGTACAAGGCTTCCCGAACCACCTAACTGGCCACCCACCTATGATTCCAACTCCGAGCTTACTTCATATCCTTACCAGCCCTTCTATGACCAGTACTATCCTAGGTACTGGGGCCTCGGTCAGTAGAGCTCGCCTTCTCCTCCTTCCTTTGTTCTTCATGGTTATTTGTCCCGGGATGGTACAAAATTCGGTTTGGAGGGAGGATTTCTTTTCCTTGCATATATGTATTTAGTTTTATTGCTTTGGAGAAGAAACACAAAAAATCAAAAAAACGAAAAAATACTAAAAATGTTTGTTTATTTTTTTTCTTTTAACGTTTTTCTTTGGAGTTTGGTTTGTTTTCTTTCCTTTTATGGTTTAATTTCGAACAGGATGTATTTTGGATTTATTGCTTTTATTGGACTCTTGTTGGAGATTAAATCTGGTTTGGTTAGATCATTCCGACCTCTTCTTTTCTTTTCCTTTTTGGTGTGTTTAGTTAGTTTTATTGCTTTCTTAGGACTGTTGCATGGTTTGTACCATTTGACAGGAATAGGAGTTTACATGCGACCAAAAAGATTGTACTATTTTCTTAGGCTTAATTTTAAATAGAGTTTGATTTTTGGATAATTCTCATCCTAGTTTAGTTTTATTGCTGGAATTGGCTACTTCTGTACCCCTTGTGCTTATTTTGAAAACTTTATGACTCTTGACTGCAGATGGATCCACCTGAGTTAAATTGCTTAAATTCCTTGTATTGGTCAACTCTTCTCAACCTTGCTTGGGTCTTAGACTTTAACTGTGTTAACGGGGAGATTTGAGCCACTTTGCTTATATTGCTATTATTTTTCTTTCACGTGTGCTTAGTTCCTGATGCAATTATGATCTTGGGTTTGTCATTGGATTCTAGTAACTTTAATTGTGGTTTTGTGTATGTTGCGCATGATAAAAGGCCTTCATTTGTTTTTGAGCGTCCAGAATTTCATTTCTTATCCATTTCCATATATTTTCCCTTGATCCCAAGTTTTGAGCTTTTATCCCGTTCATTTTGTTACAAGCCTTATTAGCCTTGCTACATGTTTTATGCCCAAACTTGGTTTGGGGGAGTTGGAGTGGTTGTGATGTTGTTACTGTACTTTTGATGGTTGTTATTGGAGGATTATTGGTGAAAATTATTGGAAATGTTGTTTAGTGAGGTTTATTTGATTATAGGTATCACATTTAAGGCTCTGTATACCAATGTCTAGGTTGTTGCAAGTTATTTGAAGAGTTATATTTTAATCATAACATAATTATGTATGTGTGATGATTATGTTTATTATTTATTGAATTTAAGCAAAAATAAATCATTAAGAGTCGTGAAACTGAATTTTATTATGCATGAAAAGAAAGTTGAAAAAATTATAAAAGCATAATAAATTGAAAATGTATGAAAGAAGTGAAAAGTTCAATTTCATGAAAAAGAAAGAAGTTTAAAGTTTGTGAAGAAGTGGTTGTTGATTGAATTATAAGAATTATGGTGTTCATGTGATATATAAAGAAAAGTTCGGTTTGATTTAGTTGAATTGGATGTTAAAGAATGTTAATAATTTTTGGAGTTGTTGATGGTTTTCCTTGATTTTATATGCGTACACTCCCCATTCTACCACATTATCCCAAATTTATCATACCCATTACCCTAGCCACGTTACAAGTTTATTAAAGTCCGTTTTTATCTTCGTGCACATGCTATGGTTATTGTGAAGTGAATCCATTGTCAAGGTGTGAGATACTAATTACATTTCGAGTCGACATTTAGGATGAGTCGATACTCTTAGTTACTTGCATAAGGTGTGAGATGTGGGTTTCGGGTTCCTAAAATTTTCATTTAAACACATTTTGCATTTGCATTCCATCATAGGTTGGGAGGTGAGGGTTGGAGCTTCATTGATATAAGCGCGTCATAAAATGTGTGGAATGAAAACTCGTGAGCTACTCTAGTCATCTATTCATTAAACCTGCTTGGTTGGTTTTGTTTGACTCGTATTTAGGAAGGATGGTAATTGGGTGCATGAATGGCTGGCTTTGATCCATGTGTCTTTGGATGTTCTCTTGTGTTATAATGATTATTTTGTTTTATGTGCTGTAGTCAATTTCGTTGTGTATGCTCGGGACGAGCAAAGGTTCGGTTTGGGTGAATTTGATATACATGTTTTATATTGTGTTTCTCCCTTTTTCGGTCGATTTTTATGCTTAATAGTTGAGTTTGTGGCTTTATTTTGAGTAAATATCACTCATTGGTGTTAAGTTATTATTTAGAGCGGTTTTAGTTGATTTATAAAGCTTTTTATGTTTATTTTATACTTCCTCGGTTATTACGCGCGGTTTTCGGTTTGTTTTATATGTTACAGGAGCGTAATAGGGAGTTATGAAGTCACTAGAAGCTAAAACGAGTCAAAATGTACTTGTCTCGGGATGCATGCCAAGGTACGAGAAGTTACGAACGAGTTTTGGAGGAATTGAGCGAAGAAATAAAAAAGGATCGTCAAAGTATTGCTCAAAATATTCCATGCGGACGCATAGGCCAAACATGGAATGTTCGACGCGGGCGCAGTGAGGAACCCCTCTTTAAACGTGGCGGGCACAGGGGCCCTGATTTGCGCTCCGTTTGGTTTTTTATTAGCGAGATTTGTTGTGGGCTAGATTTAATCGAAGCCTAATTGTTATATATAGGCCATGTATTGGGTGCACGACCCTAACTAGTTTTCTAAGAATATTTTTAGTTTTTAGAATCCTAAACTCTTTCTCTCTCTAGATTTTTAAAAGTAATTAGTTTGTTATTCAAGATTCAATTTCAAGTTAATGCAATTCAAAATTTCTTTGGTTATTTCTTTCCTTTTCTTTTTCAATTCTTTTTAGTTTTTAGTTTTTGTTTTAGTTTTGTTATTTTCTAGTTTAATTTATTAGTTAATTTTCTATTAATTAGTTTAGATTAAATTTCTTGTTTATTTAATTATGTTTATGGTCATGTTCTTTAAATGAGTTTTTGTTTTAGTTTTCATAATCATGAGTGAGTAGATTTCTTTTCTAGGGATATGGGATCTATGAACATGTTATAAATTAGTTTTGTGTTTGTTAATTAATTCTTAATCATTAGTTGAATTCCTATTATTGGTTTCTATCGATTGCAATTAAATTATGGCCAGATTTAGTTGTAAGTCAGGTAATTGTCGAAATCGAGGCCGAGAGATAACATTACCACAATAAGATCACTGAGAGGCCGAGAGATAACATTACCACAATAAGAACACTGAATAATAGGCGAAAACGAATTTATGCGAACGAGAGCCGGTAAAGGAGTTTTGAGGGAGTCTAAGTTCGAGAGAATTAGTGTGCCCTAGTTCAATGAAAGTTAATTAGTTAATTACTGAATGTTTATGAGTTTGTTGATTGTTCATAGTGAACCGACCGCCCTAGGCTTTTACTATTGGATTTTAATTCTTAATTTTCTCGTTATTTCTTTAGTTTCTGTTTTGTCTTTAGTTTTTAGTAGTTTTATCAGAATTTTCCACAAAGGCCCAATATACAATTCAGACTTTTTAGAACTAATAGAGTTTAATCGCTTCCCCGAGGATTCGATCCCTACTTCCCTAGCTATATTAGTTGGAGTTGTTATGTTATTTTTGAGAGGTGTACGACAACTGGTTTCAACGACGCCTTCCTGACCCCTATATATACTCAAACCATCCGACCTTCATTCAACAACTTCAACATTCTTAAACCTTCACACTTCACACCTTCTCATCTCTCTCGAAATATGTGCTACTTTCTCTCTCTAAAAAAACCCTTCTAAAACCTTAAAAAAAACCTCCTTAAGCATTATTATAAACCCTAATCAAGTTATTGTTATAATTATTTAAATTCTTTAAGGTTCTTATTCAAGCATTCAAGCTAAGAAGTTGTTTCAACTACCGCACGAAAGGTACTTCAAATGAAGTCGAAGTCATTAACAACATCATCTTGAGTTCTTCAAATATGTTTTTGTTTATGTGATTTATTTCTTTCTTAGAAAATCAACATGTTTTAACTAATTCATGAAATCTTGACTTAACTATGGCTCGGTTTTTTTATTAAAATCAATCTTAAGTAGAAACCTAAACTAGGTTGTTTATGTGATTTTGAATATTACATGCTTATTGCTTTAAATCACTTAGATTCCATGTTTTGTCACAAGACTTGAAAGCATGCTATAACATAGAGTAAACATAGATCTTGAAAATCGGCTTAAGGTTCTTAATCTTGATTAATTCTAAAGCGATCACCCTCACATGTCATTCGAAGTTATGTGTGCATTAATCATAACCCACCTAGCAATGTTTCTATGTGTTTTAGGAATAAACCTGAAATATCTATGCTATAATTCGATATTATGATTGTGAAATCACATATAAGACCATGTAGAGGCCGCTATATGCGGGAGGAGGGGGGCGAAAAATGACTTGGTTGGAAGGTGCTAGAAGAGATATGAAGTCTTTTGAATTTACAGCGATTGCTGCTGGAGATGCAGGAGGAAAATTTATGTGGATTACCACATGAAATAATTAATTTTGCACTAGTAGAAAAATCGCTATATACTTCACTTTATATGCTGCGGTTTTTTGGATGTGAAGAAAAAACGCAGCATAAAGTATTGGAGGGAGATTATATGACCATTATATGCTGCAGTTCATGGGAGACCGCAGCATATAAAATATATGTTGCGATCCATAAGACTATAAGCTACGGACTAGACCGCAACATATAACAATACTATTTTTTTTTAATGGGGACCCACTCAAAACAAGGGTATCATACCCTTACTCGACCTCTCTCATTCTCTCTCGTCTCATTTTTCTTTACAAAAACCCCTAGATACTCTTTTCTCTCATTGCATTCTTTCATCTTCTCATTCATCTCCTTTCAAAAAAAAAAAAAAAAAAAAAAAATTCTTCTCCTAAATCGTTTTCTGCTAACCCTAACCCTAAATCCTCTCTCTCACCTCTTTCACTTCTCACCTCTTTCGCTTCTCTCTAAATCTGGTCTCATTATTCTCATCCCTAAGGTTAAATCCCTCTCTTTTTCTCTATTTTTTTCTGTTTTATTTTTCTTTTCAATTTCAGTTTTTGTTTTATGTTTTGATTTATTTTTTTTCATTTGATTTCGCGAGTTTTGGTGGTGATTATGAAAGATCGATTATTGGGGGCGAATTTTGGTAGCTTTGATGTTGAGGTTAGTTTTGTGCTTCGATTTTTTTAATTATGATGTTTTTGGTTTTAGATTCGAATTTATTGTTAGTTTTGGTGAGTAATGTTGTTTTTTCGTCGGTTTAAATTCGATTTTGCTAGTTAATTTTGTTGTTGTTTTGGTGAGTGATGTTGCTAGTTCAGTTTTTGGTGGCTCTGGATTGTGGTTGTGGTTTTGGTTTCTGGATTAGAGGATTTGGTGGTTATGAGTCTAAGGTTTTTTACTTGAAGATGAAAGGTGATTATCATCGTTATTTGGTTGAGTTTAAGTCTGGTGATGAACTTAAATCTGCTACTGGTGATACTATGAAAACTTATAAGTCTGGTGATTATCATGGTTAACTTTTTTTTTTTTTTTTGCGCTGTTTTTTTAAGGATTTTGTGGAGATCTATGAAATTTTTGAGTTCTTGATTGGAGTTTTGTTTTTCGATTGAGTGATATTTGAATGTCTGCTTTGAATTTAGGATTTGTGAAGTATACATTTGGGTTAAATTGCTGAGATTTGAGTTTGCAGGATAGTCAAATAGAGTTTATACTTTAGATTTGACTCTTGAATTTGCTTATTTGTGGATTTTTGTGAGTTTTAATCATGCTTCTGCATGATTTGTGGACTTTATGTTACGTAAGTGTGGAACAAAAGAGATTTGAGTTGTTAATTGAAGATAGAATCGTAAGGTTTAGCTGTTGAATGTTAGCATATTAGTAGTTTTAATTTATTTGTTCATTACTTTTCAGAATTTTCTGTTTTGTTTTAATTGTTAATTTATTTGTTGATTATTGCATTAGTTTTTAACTTTTGAAAAAATTTGTGGTGTTGTGCGTTTATTTGGTTTGAGTTTTTACATTTTATGATTTTTAGGGTTGGGTTTTTAGAAATGGGGCTTGGAATCTGGAGTTTGATCAATGAAATTGCTGTTTCTATTTTTCTGATCTAATTCATCTTAATTCATCACTGCATAATTGCATTATTGTGATTGATTTGGTTGAGTGAAATTGATTTTTTGTTTGTAAGTAGGTGAGGAAATTAGAAGCTCAAGGAATTCCTTCGAAGCTAATGGAGGTAATTACTGCTGCGTTTACAGAGGTTTTGAATGATAGTCTTGAAAATGTGTCTCATTCTTTCATGTCGAAAGCTGAGATGCAGAGAGTATGTGTTTCTGAAACCGCCTTTTGTTTGTTGCTTACATTTTTTTGTTAATGTGTGATGTTTATGGATGTGATTTTAATGTTTGTGCATTTTGTTTTTGGTAGTTTGGGATGATGCAGGAGGCTAAATTTTTTCCAATCACTCTTGAGCAAATCTTTGCCACCCTTTTCTTAAGGTTGAAGCAACTTTCCAAAGAGATGTGCAAGAAAATATTAAGGATGACAATGTGATATTGGAAGTGAACTCGCTGCGGTAAACTCTATTTCCTTACGTTATTGTCTGTAACTTTTTTCGTAAGACCATAAGTCCACCATAAGGTATACTGTAAGTAATTCAATAAGCTCATTGTCCTCAACTATTAGGTTATCAGTCAACTGTCAGAGCCCTATTGACTGCAGAGAAGGTGCTTGGGCTTATTTTGACATCATTTTTTTGGGCAGCTTGTCTTACAATATGCAAGCTGCAGACTGTGCTGGAGCTCTATTTTATTCAGTGATGAAGTTGGCTGTAGAAACGCCACATAGTTCCACTAGTGAGTTTTCTACCTCTGAAAGACATGCATTGTTTGTACCTTACCGCATTTGTGTAGCATCTTTGTTTTTGTGATGTCTTGCTTCCTTTCATGATACATCAGGATGAAGTATCTCCATTTGCAAATATAATGTAGCTATCATAAGAAATGTCAGGCTTTGCTGATTTTTCTCTCTTCTATTTTTGTGTTTTTCATTTTGGCATTGTATGGATGAAAGTTGATAGTAAGCTTCCTTGCATGTACTGCCACAAGAATCATTCTTTTGCCTTTTTAGTAAGCTCCAGCTATACGATATACATAAAACTAGAACTTCTCATGCTAACAAGTTTTAGAATTCAGCTCATGAATTCTATTGGTTTCTTTCTGACATGTCTTCCAAACTTCAGCTGATGTGACTTGCTCGGAGGACCCGCTATTCAGAATTTCAGATCAATAGTAGACCGGCATCAAATGAAATAATACTATTTGATACAAGTACAAGCATCAGTGATATTAATTATACTAATGAAATAAGTGATGGCGATGGCAACTTCGAAGGTGGTGATGTCAATGGTAAGGATGCAACCATAGGTGAAATAGTTGCTTATGGAAATATCATCCATATGGGTACGTCAAGGGTAGGGATTTGCGCGTGCATGGTCACATGTCAATAATATGACACGCAAATCAAGGCAAGAATGGAGGAATTGGGGAACAAGATGTTTTTTGCCTATGAGTTTTTTCCCACAGGGTTTTTCTCATTTTTGGCGTTGAGTCTTTCATTTCTTGTAGAGTCTTGGTCATCATAATTATGCTAAAATGCATGGAGGACAGATTCTTGAAGGTTTCTTGATTAAAAGATTGGATCTTGAAGCATTTCTTGAAGTTCTTGAAAAATTGCGCAAAAAAAGGGACGAATATGGGGCGTGATTTTTGCGATTTTTCCAAGATCTTGGGCAGAAAATATTCTTGTAATTTTTATCTTAAAATCTTATGATTATCTTGTTAATTAGTTATTTAGATAAGTTCTTAGGATTTTTTCTTGATTTATTAGTTAGTTAGAGTTTGTTAGACAAGATAAGATCAAGTGCAAGTTGCATGATGAGGTGGCATGCTTATCTTTATCTTGTGTGTGTGAGGGACGAATTTGCTATGTGTTGTGCGTGTATTTTAGTTGTGTTTATGTAGGATTTTTTTTATGATTATACCTATAAATAATTTCAACATTATTTTGTAATTAATTGAGTTGGAGTTGAATAAAAAAAAAGTTTGTTTGTTTACTTGAAAACAAAATCCAAAAACTAAAGTTGGTGATGAATTTCTTTATACTCTTGTGATTTAAGAGTTGGTGATGAATTTCTTTATACTCTTGTGATTTAATTAGTAGCTTTGAGGGTGTTTAGGCTTTAATCAAAGGACTAATTGATCAACCTAAAATTAAGAATCTTGGTGACTTGGTCTTTATAGATTCGAAATTTTAGTCTCTTCCCTTGTGAGTTTTTGTTTACATGAATATTCACATCAAATTTGGTGCTCTCATTAAGAGGTCTTTTATACTCAAGTGCTCATTAATTAATCAAAACACATTACTATGGCCAGTGGTGGTGACGAAGTTCCTGCAAATTTTGAAAGAGGATTGTCCTTAGAACAAGCAAGAGAAATCAGAAGACACAATGAGATTAGGGAATTGTGCACCATGCTAGAAGAAGTGATGAGTTTTGTGTCAGGAAGTTCGAAAACCAAGAAGAAAAATCACGCAATTGATGAAGTTGAATCAAGTTCTAGTGATGAAAATACAAACAGGAGCGCACGCAAACTTAGGCGTGACTATGACACAAGTTCTAGTGAAGAAGATGACCGAAACAAGCATAAGAGGCGTGACAAAGAGAAGGATGATGATCTTAGCTTAAAGTTGGACGTTCCTAAGTTCAACGGCAGTTTAGATCCAGAAATTTTCCTTGATTGGCTAAGGAGAACCGAAAGGATTTTTAACTATAAGGAGTATGATGATCATAAGGCCTTCAGAGTGGCAGAATTAAAACTAACATCTTATGCTAGCTTGTGGTATGAAGGATTACAAAGAAAACGCAAAAAGGAAGATCAAAAATCTTTTCATGGCGCAAATTGAAAAGAGACTTGAGAAAAAAAAATTGTACCACATGAGTATGAAAAGAACAATTTCCTAAAGATGCATACCCTGAAACAAGGGCAGAAAAGTGTTGAGGAGTATATCAATGCTTTCGAAAAGTTGATGATATTGTGTGATCTAGAAGAGAAGGAAGATCACAAAGTTGCTCGGTTTGTGGCAGGGCTAGATGGATCCATTAGGGAAAAAGTAGAATTGCAACCCTACTGGACATATGATGAGATCTGTAAAGTGGCACTCAGGGTGGAAAAACATGGGAATTCAGAAGCCAAAAGCATTCTTTAAATCCTATGAGTCCAAGAAGGAAGTGGGGTATTCCCAACCAGCTAGTGCTAAACCAAAATTCGACAATGATAAAAGGGCAGCCACTCCAATCGAACCACTGACAATCCCTAAAGACAACAGGAAGTGTTTTAAATGTCAAGGAGTAGGACACATACAAAAATATTGCCCAAACTCCAGAGTAATCACTGCTAGGGAAGCAAAGGAAATCGAAGATGCCTACTTAGATGTTCTTCTTGAAGAAGGGGAGGACGAAGATTTTGATTCCCAGGAAGAACAAAGCAGCAATGATATGGAAGAAGTGGAAGCAGAAACACAGGGTCAAGCATTGGTCCTCAAGAGGGTTCTTCAGTCCAAACCTGCGCCAATGGAAGAGAACCAGAGGGACAGAATTTTCGTGACCAGGTGTAATGTATAGGGCAGGCTGTGTGATGTGATAATTGACAGTGGCAGTTGTACTAATGTGGTCTCTACCCTGTTGCTTCAGCCACATACAATCATCCTCAACCTTACAAGTTACATTGGCTAAGCAACACCAGTGATGTCAAAGTGACTAAACAAGCCCTAATCAATTTCAAGATTGGTAAATTTGAGGATTCTGTGATATGTGATGTATGTCCAATGGATGCTTGTCATATATTGCTTGGTAGACCCTGGCAATATGATCTATTTGTGAAGTATGATGGAAGAACCAATGTCTACATCATCAGGAAATAAGAAACTGCCAAGCCAATTGCTTTGAAACCTCTAAAAGTGGCGCAAAACAAGAAGCAATTGAATGTGGAGATTAAAAAGGGACTGTTTTTGACTAATCCTAAGGAATTGGAGAAAGAATTGACTGATTGCCAGAAAGTATTTCTGTTGATGGCCAAAGATGTGAGAGTTGAAACATCTGCAATCCCTAAAATTCTTCAACCACTATTGAAGGAATTTGAAGATGTATTTTCAGATGACTTGCCATTGGGTTTGCCTCCCAATAGGGGCATTGAACACCAGATTGACTTAATCACAGGTGCTCAGACTCCTAATAAACCACCATATAGATGCAATCCTGAGGAGAGCAAGGAATTACAAAGGCAAATTGAGGAATTAATGCAGAGGGGATACGTGAGGAGAGCATGAGTCCTTGTGCTGTTCCAACACTGATTGTTCCAAAAAAAAGACGGATCTTGGCGCATGTTTATTGATTCTAGGGCTGTGAACAACATTACAATCAAGTACATATTCCCAATCCCTAGACTGAACAATCTTTTGGACGAGTTATATGGCTCCCAGGTGTTTTCAAAGATTGATTTGAGAAGTGGGTACCATCAGATTCATATGAGAGAAGGGGATGAATGGAAAACAACTTTCAAAACTAAATTAGGTCTCAATGAGTGGTTAGTCATGCCTTTTGGACTCACCAACGCCCCTAGCACGTTTATGAGACTTATGAATGAAGTTTTGAAGCCATATTTAGGTAAGCTTGTTGTTGTATACTTAGATGATATATTGGTTTATAGCAGAAATAATGGAGATCATCTGCAGCATATAAGACAAGTTTTTTAGACTTTGAGGCAACAAAAATTGTACGGAAAATTGGAGAAGTGTTATTTTATGGTGCAAAGTGTGACGTTTTTGGGTTATGTGGTGTCCAAAGATGGGGTTTCAGTTGATCAATCCAAAGTTGATGCAATTAAGTCATGGCCATCACCCACCAACGTAACTGAAGTATGATCCTTCCATGGTTTGGCTTCCTTCTACAGAAGGTTTGTCAAAAATCTCTCATCCATTGTTGCTCCTATGACTTAATGCATCAAAAAAGATAAGAAGTTTGAGTGGACCAAAGAGGCGCAGAGGGCCTTCGGAAAAATCAAGGATATGTTATGCCACACACCTATTCTTGCAGTGCCTGATTTCACAAAGCCTTTTGAAGTTGAAACAGATGCAAGCAATGTAGGGATCGGAGAAGTTCCTTTGCAGGGTAAAAGACCAATTGCTTATTTCAGTGAAAAACTGAATGGGGCCAGATTAAATTATTCCACCTATGATAAAGAGTTTTATGCCATTGTTAGAGCTCTGGATCATTAGAGTCATTATTTGAGGCCTAATCACTTCATCCTGCATTCTGATCATGAAGCATTAAAGCATATTAATGGTCAGCAGTAACTGAATCCTAGACATGCCAAGTGGGTTGAGTTCCTTCAATCTTTTCATTTTTCATCTAAATACAAGGGTGGCAAGTCTAATGTGGTAGCAGATGCACTTTCTAGAAGGTATGTGTTGATTAGTGTTCTGAATTCCAAGCTGTTGGGTTTTGACCATATCAAGACATATTATGAAGGTGACATTGATTTCAGTCCTGTGATGCAACAACTGAGAAGTGGAGTAGTTGGATCATATATCTTACATGATGGATTCCTGCTTAAGAGGAATCAACTGTGCGTGCCAAATTGTTCAATCAGGGAATTATTGGTCAAAGAGGCGCAAGGAGGGGGTCTTGCAGGGCATTTTGGAATTACTAAATCATTGAGTATGCTGCAAGAACAATTTTATTAGCCCAAGATGATTAGAGATGTGGAAGCTGTGATTTCTCAATGTGCTATATGTCAAAAGGCTAAAGCAACTTTTCATCAAGGGTTATACATACCATTACCAGTTCCAGATGGTCCCTGGGAAGATGTATCAATGGATTTCATTGTTGGTCTCCCTAGAACAGCTCACCATAGAGATTCTATTATGGTGGTGGTGGACAGGTTTTCAAAGATGGCACATTTCACTCCTTGCAATAAAACTGATGATGTTGTTAATGTTGCAGAGCTGTATTTTAGGGATATAATTCGATTAAAACAATTGTCAGTGACAGGGATTCGAAATTCATGAGCTACTTTTGGAAATCGATGTGGAAACTGGTTGGAACCAAGTTACTTTTTTGTACTTCCTATTACCCACAAACTGATGGGCAGACTGAAGTGACGAACAGAACATTGGGGGTATTGTTGCGTGGATTAGTAAGCAAGACTCAGAAGGATTGGGATTTGAAAACGGCGCATGCTGAGTTTCCTACAACAGATTACCTACTTATGCAACCAAACATTCACCTTTTTAAGTGGTTTATGGCATCAACCCTGAATTGCCAATTGATTTCATCTGTGTTCCTAAAGGTGAGTTGGTTCATAAAAATGCTTTGGACAAAATTGAATTTATGCAGAAACTACATGCACAGGTCAGAGCAAGGATTGAAAAGGCGAATGATTAATATAAGAAGCAAGCCAATAAGCACAGGAACCCACGCAAATTTCAAGAAGGAGATTTGGTTTGGTTACATCTCAGGAAGGAAAGGTTTCCTAATCACAGGAAAAATAAATTGATGCCTAGATGTGATGGACCATTCAAAATTTTGAAAAAAGTTGGTGATAATGCTTATCAACTTGAGTTACCTGGTGAATATGGAGTCCATGCTACTTTTAATATTGGTGATTTATCTCCATATGTGCCTGATGAACAACTTCGAAGTTTGAGGCCAAACTCTTTTGAAGAAGGGGTGGATGATACAAGTGCAAGCATCAGTAATATTAATTATATTAATGAAATAAGTGATGGTGATGGCAACTTCGAAGGTGGTGATGCCAATGGTAAGGATGCAACCATAGGTGAAATAGTTGCTTATGGAAATATCAACCATATGGGTGCATCAAGGGTAGGGATTTGCGTGTGCATGGTCACATGTCAATAATATGGCACACAAATCAAGGAAAGAATGGAGGAATTGGGGAACAAGATGGTTTTTGCCTATGAGTTTTTTTCCACAGGGTTCTTCTCATTTTTGGCATTGAGTCTTTCGTTTCTTGTAGAGTATTGGTCATCATAATTATATTAAAATGCATGGAGGACATATTCTTGAAGGTTTCTTGATTAAAAGATTGGATCTTGAAGCATTTCTTGAAGTTCTTGAAAAATTGCGCAAAAAAAGGGACGAATATGGGGCGTGATTTTTGCGATTTTACCAAGATCTTGGGCAGTAAGTATTCTTGTAATTTTTAGCTTAAAATCTTATGATTATCTTGTTAATTAGTTATTTAGATAAGTTCTTAGGATTTTTTCTTGATTTGTTAGTTAGTTAGAGTTTGTTAGACAAGATAAGATCAAGTGCAAGTTGCATGATGAGGTGGCATGCTTATCTTTATCTTGTGTGTGTAAGGGACGAATTTCCTATGTGTTGTGCGTGTATTTTAGTTGATTTTAGGTAGGATTTTGTTGATGATTATACCTATAAATAATCTCAACATTAGTTTGTAATTCTTGAAAACAAAATCTGAAAACTAAAGAGTTGGTGATTAATTTCTTTATACTCTTGTGATTAATTAGTACCTTTGAGGGTGCTTAGGCTTTAATCAAAGGACTAATTGATCAACCTAAAATTAAGAATCTTGGTGACTTGGTCTTTATAGATTCGAAATTTTAGTCTCTTCCCTTGTGAGTTTTTGTTTACACGAAAATTCACATAACTATTGCTACAATACTATGATATTTTCCTTCACTTCCGCTAATAGATGCATATGTTTCAGGTGAACTCCACAAAATTGTGGCCAAAGTAATCACAACTTGGAAGAAGCTTCTAAATTACTATCTACCATCACTCCATAAATTTTGTTATCATTTGTTTTTGCTACTGCTGCTTGTTAAAATAAGTTGAATGAAATGAATTCGATAAAATGAATTAGCTGAAATGTTGATGCTTGTGGTGGTGTTACTGTTTCCGATGTTGTTATATCAGATTGTTTATGTTGTTTTTGCTTGGGGTATATCATTGTGTTTGAAAAAAAGAGTGAATGATTGAATGTATGAATGTATGTTATCGTTCTAGTTTTATCAACGTCTTTGAATGAATAATTGAGTGTATGAGTAAGTGTCTTAATCTGTGGATTTAAGGGGTAGTAAGATCCATGAACTAATCTTCTGCTTGATCCCCTGAATCCTCTTCTTGTTCACTAAACTAATCCCTTTCTTTTTGCCTAAATTTTCTGATTGTTCTTTGAACACGACGAGGTACTGCTATTTCAGAAATTACCCTACATGGCAACTGCTACTCATGGTGGACTGGTGATGATGGTCACTTCTGTTTGATGCCACGATTGCTTGTACTACTGCTATTTTCAGTTATTGATGTATATTATGTTGGCATATTAAGGTTTTGTAATTTTTTTGTCACGATTTAAGTGAAAAATGTTGTTTTGTGTATATACTGTCAGTTTGATGAACTTTTAGGTATGAAAAATGCAAAAACGAAATTTTTTATTTTTATTTTTTGGGTACTTATATGTTGCGGTACTGTTGTAAGGCCGCAGCATATAAGACTTTTTTTGGTGGGAAATTTGATTATATGCTGCGGTTCTTGAGAAAACCTAATAAGATTTCACACCAAAAAAAACCTCTTATATGTTGCGGTTTTGCTTAGGACCGCATCATATAACAACATTATATGTTGCGGTCTTGGACCGCAGCATATGGCTGAACCCTCAAATGCTGCTACTGTATTTGCTGCGGACCAAAACCACAGCATATACCCCCTTTTAACCGCAGCATGTGAGGTTTTTTCCACTAATGTTGGTTCATTCAGCCATGCCCACCCAAATTATGGGATTTATTGGTTGTATCATCTTTTATGCTTTCCGTGGTATTGTACCTTCTGATGTGCTATTATATTATAGATCCTCATTTCAACTATTTGTCATTGTTCCCCTATTGCTACTAGCCTACTAGTGTAGGATACAAATTAGTACATAATAGGGAAAATATTGGTTTCAATCAACGGTACAAAGTTTCAAAACATACAAGTATGATGTGAAGTTCTTCAACAGAAACATTTAATGGAAAAAATACAACGGCATATACTAGGAAAATGAAAAAGGGTATCAATCAAGGAAAAAATGAAAGCATTCAAGAAATAAGACATGTATTAAATATGCTCCCAGTAAATTATATACCTGCACAACAGCCTCTAAATTGCCTTCCAGAAAAGATGTGAGCTCAAAGTTCATTTTTAATCGGTGGTCAGTGACCCTATTGTCCTGTGAAAATTTCAATTGAATGGTTCACAAAGAATCCATTAGTCTTAAATTGAGAATCAAATGCAACTGCAAGGATGCACATGAATAAGGCAACTCAATTTGTTATAGGTTTCTCTCATCTAAAAAATGTCCACAGTGAAGTTGGCTATATGTTCCCTAGTATAGCATAGAGAAATACAGCCGACTAACAAATCAAATGTGCATCATACCTTGTAATTATACGTTCAAATCTTTTCTGAACGAGAATCGGTGCCAACCTAGCATACATTAAAGCCACATAAGAATTCGGAAGAGAAAGATGCATGATGCAAGCAAAGTCTTATCAATTGAGAGTAAATTCAGGAGATTCAACATTTAGAACATTTTTACTAATTTGTTACCAATTCAACCTGCTGACGTTGATGATAATGAAGTTACCGGCACTGAAACATGAATCATGATTTATGACTTACACAAAGCACTGCCTTTCAAACGAAAGAAAAAAAAAACATGCTGACATTCTTCCGTTTCATAAATCGATGAGAAACCTCATAGCTATGATATATCCAGACAGTTTATCAGTTTGTACTTGAGTAGCTATCAATAAAACCAAAATTGAGAAAAACCTATCTTTGGTGTCTTTTGAATTATGCAACCCTCACAAATTGTTAAGAAAAAACTTATGCATAAATGAAAATTTTGTAATAATGATATTTTCCTAAACAATCTCTCTATTTCATATGACAACTAAGCAAAAGAAAGTTCAATTTGCCAGGACTGATATAATTATCAAACCTGTGACTTTCGCTGATTTCGTATCTTCTCTTGCTGCTCATGCACCTGGATTTTGTACCTGTAACATCATAGAATCAGAAAGTATATCCGTCTAACAATAAACTTCAGATAACATGCCTTCAAACACTAAGCAGAATATAAAGCATTTAATCAAGTGAAAAGCAAAAGGATGTAATAATCGTGGATCCTAATAAAGCATAAATGATGCAGGACATACGATAGTCGATAAAGATATGCTACATAAGATGGTATCAATTTGAATATGTCCTTCACGATGGACGGATAAAGTAGAATAAATCTAGAACTTAAAACGGTCACAGACAAAGACACTCTTTTATTTAGATGATACGGCCACTTTAAACAATTGCTTTCAGAGCTCAGACTTTTGTGTACACGAGTTTTTTAAAAGTAAGCTGAGCTAATTCCTTTGCTTTCATTTTCAGATATGCAGCACCAGAATAATTTTTGTCAGCAGTACATACAAAGATACAAACAGCCAAGTCCTCCCAACCGTTAATTACATTGGAAGACTCATATACGGAATTTGATTACTTTTTGTCACAAAGAAATTCTGGGATTGCTTAATAAAGGAAAACTCAAAGAAATAATTGAAGGCTGATTGAATGCAAGAAGAAAAGGAATCACTTTGGAGAAGCAGGTCTGTCCACGAAATACTTAGAAAATACAGAAACCCATTATTTCAGAACAAAAATAAAAGTAGATATAGTAAATATGTAAAATAAAACCTATTTTTCCCTGTGCAACTTCCACAATGCATATGGGTTAACAGTTAATCATCAAACCAAAAAGATACTAATGATATGACGAATTCTAGATACATCAAGAAATTCTATTCCACCCTTGCACTCTAATGCTATGTTAGTATGTTACTTAAACACAGGCATTCGTCTAAATCATGCATGGTTACATTTTCCATGCATTCGTCTTTGGACCAAATTATTGCAACAACCCATCCATAGCAACAAAAGGAGGTGTAAGGTATTTGACGTGGGCACTTGAGATGAAAAAGAGAGTTAAAAACTTCAGAGGAAATAGATCACACACACACACACACACAAAGCACAGCGAGGGAATGTGGAAATCTATAACGGATTCATCAGACAAGTATGCCAATGCAGGCATGCAGGTCATTTGTAAGATGCATCTGCACCTGCTAAGAAGCAGCAGTAATAAGAATCAAGATGACAACTTTGAAGATTTGGTAACGGCTTCAACAAATGATTCAAGTGTTGGGGAGATCATTGCTTATGGTGATTCAAGGCTTTTTGGTACATCAAAGACATCATCATTTGTGTGCATGGTGGCACACATCACTTGAAGACTTTGTTGAGCATGAAAAGATTGGTGGAATTGGAGAGTAAGATGGTTTTGCCTATGAGTTTTTTCCCACTACACTTGCTAGGGTTTTTCTCATTTCAGGCATTATTGCTTTCATTTATTTTCGATCTTGGTCATCATTTTACACCTAGAAGACATGGGGAATGACTTCCTGAAGGTTTCTTGATTAAAAGATCGAATCTTGAAAGGTTTGTTGAAGTTTTACACAAAATCTTGAAAATGGTGCAAACTTGGAAGCATGGGTCTTGTGGGTTTTTGCGTGTTTCTTGATCTCCTTTGGGTTAGTTCTTGGTTTTGTGCGTGTTTCTTTTTTGCAAGTTGATGATTATCTTGTTTGTTAGTTTGTTAGTTAGTTGGTTAGGATAGAATCTTGATTAGTTAGGATTTTGATCAAGTTGTGCAAGTTGTTGTGCAAGTTGACATGTTGTTCTTGACCACTTGTGGATAAGCTTGTGTTTTGTTGTGTTTAGGCGTGTGTTTAGGCTAGGGACGAAATTGTGAGGTAGTTCCTAGTTTTTATAGGGTTTTTTATGTTTGTTAGAAGTTTGTTAGGATTTTATTTGATGGTTTAGCCTCAAATGACAATTGTAACAACATAAGAGTTTATCAAATAAAAACATTGTGTTTTTAGTGTTATTGTTTTTCACAAAAACAAATATTGTTGAGGAATTTTGAGTGATATTTTGAGCTAAGAGTTGGTGCTTTGCTTTATACTCTTGTGAGGATAGTTTTAGGAATTGAGGGTGCTTTGCTTTAATCAATTCATAAAATTATTCGACTTAGATTCGATTTCTTGGTGCATTGCTTTAGAGAAATTGAAGCTAGTTTTATATCCCCTTGTTGTGAGTGGCGATTCTTATCAATATTCACATCAAGCAGCCTATTCAGTGCAACTACACAGGATGCAGGTCTCATTTCCTGTACGTTTTGGGATACAGGCTAGTTTGTTTCCCGCTCTTTGACTTTATGAGGATTATACAATTGGACTGGAATTAGGTTAACCAAACTAGACAAATGAATCATTGCTTTGTGATGAATATAATTAAAAGTAATAGTCCACTGTACTGTCGGCAAGTGTACATATAGGATCAACAACAGACAATTGTTTGGAATGTTGTATCAAATGAACAATTTTCTCCCCCTTAGTTGCACCTAGCAAGTTACAACCGGTTATATATCATAAATTGCCCAATTTTTCACATGGTTGGCCCACAGATGCACATTCAATCTCCCAGAACAGTCAATTACTTGCTACCCAAGAAATACAAAAGAGCAAAGCGCTTAGCCTAACATGGAATGCCAGTTTGCTGCTAACATTTCATAGGTTGAATGCCTCAACTGTCTATCCATATGATTACAGCAATGATCTGTACAATATCATATAACACACTTGCCATACTAAAGAATATCTACCTTGCATAACAATCCAAGCATCCGCATAATTTTTTATCACAATTTTGTGAGGAATGAAACTTTCCTAAAATACGAATGTAAGAAGTAAACTCGAGAGGACTGGTTCATCATTGTTCCCAAATTGTTCCAGTCAGCCAAGTTTACTTATAATTATGTATGACTAGTAACTTAGGTTCCTTGTCATCCATAATTAGTTCATCTCTCTAATCTCAGCCTTTATAGTGCATCTATAAACCATCATACCACTTACATTGCATCTAAGACTGAAGAGTATGACTCTATGAGCTTGATCTTCATGCAAACTTCAAGACTTGACGTCGTGAGCTTCATCTTGTCATCCATTAAACTTGTTTCTTTAGTACCTGCACATGCAAACAAAAACTTGCATACAATATAATAGTTTAATGTAGTTTGTCATCATTCAAAATATAAGCTAGGAAATCAACAAATTCCCCCTTCTTGACGATGATAAACCATGAAGTTCCCCATGCAAATAATATCATTTAATATTTGGAACTTTTCAAAAAAAATTGAATTCTTTAGAATTCAATAGGCTGATCTGCAGATTAAGCATCATTTACAAGTACACCAGTTCACAACTAACTTAAAACATTTTAAGAAAGAGTTTCTAAGTACCGAGGGCAGATACTAACTAGACTCAGAGCTCTTAGACTTAAACATGCATTCGCAATAAGAACATCAGTAAGTTCATTAGACTTGTTTCCAAGCCGTTGGGATGATAAGAAGTAAAATGCTTTGAATACACTTACTTCCAGAACATGCAGGTCTGTCACCACTAGCAAGACTTTCAATCTCTCTTCTAGTTGCTGCAACACACACAGATTAGTAACATTCATTGACCTGCTTCCCCGTGAGATAGATAGAAGAGATCAGAACTTCACACCTGCTTCCCCCTTTTGGCATCATCCAAACAGTCAAAGAATCAAAACTTGTAAACAAACAACTAAACACAATCAGTAGTCAAACTACTAATTATATTAAGTTCAGCTAATGTAGGTAGCTCTAACAGCATTCTAGAGATGCTGTATCTACCATTGTTCTTGCCAAAGTACCAAAACTACTTGTCCTGAATAGTTATTACAGACCATCATTAAACCAAATTACATAATAACAATGTCTTTGAAAATGGAAAAGGGGAAACCAGAATAAGAGTTCAATAAATAGGTGGGGTTAGCAGCAATAAGAGAAGATAAGAAGAAATAAAGGAAATTCAATCAGCTCCATAGTCATTTTCAGTCTCATCATCTTCTTCTTCCTCTGAAGCACTTGCATCATGTTCCTCATCATCCTCTTCTTCATTCTTCTCAGAGACCAATTTTGGAATCCTCATCATCAACATCAACAACAACTTCTGATGTCTTTTCCTTTTCTTCAGAATCCTCAGCTCCAGTTATACCAGCTTTATCAAGATGAACCTCAATTCTTCTGTAGGATTCCTGAAGTGCAGCACATAAAGTAGTGACACTGTTGACCATATTTTGCATGAGTTGATTCTGGTCACTTAGTTGCTTTACCAAGGTATAAGTTGCCTGAACTAATTTTGTACTTGTCCCATCAAGACCAGCATCACTCCTCCCCTCATCCTTCATCTTTAAAACACCTCCTGCATATGTCATGCCCTTCTGACCTATTATCTGATTGGTGAGATGAGACATGGTGCCATAATCCTCCATCATAGGAACCTTCTAGTGTTCAAATACTAAGGTCGCGATCAGCTAGCCTCCATAAGGCGGAGCATGGTTTGCTTTCTCCACACAGCAGATCATATGACCTAACATTATAGTAGGGAGGTTGACAGGAATGTGTTTAAAGAGGCAGTATATTAGAACACTGACCATCAACCGTACACTCATACGACCTTGTTCTCTAGGACACACAATCTTTGAGGCTATGGTTTGGAATATCCTCATGACTGGCTCCTTTAGTTGTCTAATGGTGTACCCCTGCTTGGCATCAGGTGGACTAGTAAACAATCTGGTTTGGATCTGTTCTGCTGTGACTCACTTGACAGAAGGCCAATTCTCTCTGGAGTATACATCAAGTCCCTTAGTTGGAACTTTGTGAATTTCAGCCAGTTTCTTTTCAGACAAGTTAATGGGAGTATCTTTAACAAAAGGAGAAATAGGATCCATCATCTTTAGTATGTAGGTGTTCATAAAATTGTTCAACCAGTGGCATGAAAACATCTAGATCTTTAGCAAACAACACAAACCACTTCTTAAAATCTAAAGCCTCTTTAACCTCAACCAAAAACGTATGTGCAACCCAACTCTTTGCAACAGAAAATCCCACCAGAATTTGTCTATCTTTAAGATTATATAGAGTTTGAAGGGTAGTAGACTTAATTTTCTTGGATTTAGTGCTTGAAGAGATCATAATAGCAGATTGCTTTCTCTTTTGCCCTGCAGTTGATTTTGTGGATGTCGGTGTAGAAGATTTGGTGGTTTTGGCAGTTAATTTTGGAGTAACCTCTTTTGTGGTGGTTGTTTTTGTGGTGGATTTTGGGGTAGCAGATTTTATAGTGAGAGCTTTTGAAGTTTCTGGCTTGGCGTCCTTTCGAATCAATGACACTTCTTCCTCTTCATCAATTTCCTCTTCCAACACATCCTCTATCATAGACTCAATTACTTTATCTACCATCTTCTTTGATTTCTTTGTTTCAATTTCAGGAGATTTACTGACTTCTTTCTCAACCAATCGTGTGCTTCTTCTCTTTGACATGATGAGACTGGATATTTTTCTCTGCTTTGAGCAAAAAAAAAAAAAAAAACTTAGAACAATATGAGTTAGAGAAGAAAAAAAATTTAGACGATTTAGGTTTTGTGTGAGAAAGATATGATCGAGCGAATATATAAGAAAAATATGAGATCAAGAAAATGAAATGAAAAAGGAAAGTAAGGTCAAGAACATATATTTCTAAAAGATTTGAATCAAAACGGCTATCTTCAAATATTTGAAAGATATTTGTCCGTTCAACCAATAAGGTAGTTACCATAAATATAACCGTCACTACATTTATTTCCAAAAATTTGAAATTTTGAAAATAAACTAACTGACTAAAATAACCGCCTCAGGAATTTGGTTTCCTAATGGTCTGCAACTGTTTATGCCAACCTACCCTTTACAAGATTATGCTAAGGTACTTGAGTACTAAATTGATCAGCTCGGCTACACATAACAACTTTGTGAGACCTAAAAAAAACAAAAAAGAAACAAAAACGAAAAATATATACAAATTGACATCATTTGACTAGCCAAAAGGACAAGTCAAGACGTAAGATCTCATTGTCTAATTTTAATCATACCCAACAAGGTACAAAGCTTGATGAACATTTCTTTGCTCAAAGGTTTTGTAAAAATGTCAACTAGTTGATCTTCTGACCTGTTAAACTCCAATTCTACATTATCTTTTTCAACATCGTCCCTTAGAAAATGATACCTAATCTCAATATGCTTGGTTTTAGAATGTTGGACAGGATTTTTCGAAATATTGATTGCACATGTGTTATCACATAAAATGGGAACACTTCTGAAACAGATCCTAAAATCCTTTAGTTGTGACTTTATCCACAAGAGCTGAGCACAACATAAAGCAGCAGCAATGTACTCAGACTCTGCTGTAGATAAGGCCACAGAATTTTGTTTCTTAATCCCCATGGGATAAGGCAGGAACCTAAGAAGTGAGCCATTCCAAAAGTGCTCTTCCTGTCTACAATAAAACCAGCAAAGTCAGCATCTGTGTATCCTATAATATTCATACTGCTACCTTTTGGATACCACAAACACAAATCAGCAGTACCATTGAGATATCTTAAAATTCTCTTAACAGCCTTGATGTGAGATTCTTTAGGGTTGCTTTGAAATCTAGCACACGACCCTACTGAAAACACTATATCTGGCCTACTGGCTATTAAGTAAAGCAATGAGCCATTCATACCTCTATACAACTTACTTCAACATCCTTTCCCTTCTCATCAAGACTCAATTGTATAGAAGTTGGAATAGGTGTTTCATAGGATTTGCTGTCTTGCAAGCCATATCTTTTCAGTAACTCCTTGAGGTACTTATGTTGATGAATCATAATTCCATCCTTGGTTTGCTTGATTTGAAGTACTAGAAAGAACCCAAGTTCTCCCATCATACTCATCTCAAATTCACTTTTCATCAAATCTGCAAACTCATTACAGAAATAAGGATTAGTAGCTCCAAACAAAATATCATCAACATATATCTGAACCACTAGCAGATCAGTTCCCTTTTCTAAAATTGAACTAGAGAGTCTCTCATACTAAGCTCTAGGAGCTTGTTTGAGACCATAAATAGCTTTGTCAAGTTTTAAAACATGGTTTGGCAAGTCACTATCCTCAAATCTAGGGGGTTGTTCCACATATAAATCTTCTTTCAAATAACCATTAAGAAAGGCTGTCTTAACATCCATTTGAAAGATTTTGAAGTTCATATGAGCTGCAAAAGCAATTAAAATCCTAATTGCTTCAAGCCTGGCTACTGGAGCAAAGGTTTCATCATAATCAATTCCTTCCTGTTGATTAACCCCTTAGACAACTAGCCTAGCCTTGTTTCTGACTATAATACCTGAATCGTCCAGTTTGTTCCTGAACACCCATTTAGTTCCAATAACATACATGTTTTCCTTCCTGGGTTCAAGATGCAAAACTTGATTTCTCTCAAACTGATTGCGTTCATCTTCCATGGCTAGAACCCAATCTGGATCCATTAAAGTAGTCTTATAATCAGTTGGTTCAACATTTGAAAGAAAAGAATAGAGAGCACAAAACTTTTGTAAAGTAGAATTCCTTGTTTGCACCCCTTTGTTAATGTCACTAATGATAATGTCAGAGGGATGAGCGGACTTATACTTAAAAGGTTTGTTCATATCAAGGTTTATATTGTTGCCTTCTAATGTTGAACTGGTTCTTGTACTAGTTCCCCTTGTTTCGTTGTTGCTTTGAACAGGTGAACCTGGTTCCATAGTGGTCTCAGCTGCATTGTATTCATGTGGATGAGCCTCTGAGTCACTATTTCGTTCACTTACCTCATGAGCTACTTGATTTTGTGCTAGACCAGACTCTTCCTCTCTAGGAGAGTTGTGTGGTGAGTTTGGTTAAGTACCTTCTACTTCTTTAGCTCCTATAAAGTTTAGCATGCCAATTTCGAATTCATCATTATCATCAACCTACACATGCTTCCTAAACATATTAGTTTCATCAAATAGAACATGGACACTTTCTTCAACACACAAGGTTTTTTTGTTGAAAACTTTGTATTTCTTACTATGTGAAGAGTATCCAATGAAAACAGCCTCATCACTTCTAGGATCAAATTTGTCCAAACTTGATTTAGCATTGTTGTGTACAAAGCATTTGCACCCAAAAACGCGTAAGTGTGCAATGTTTGGTTTTCTTCCCCTAAGGAGCTCATAAGGTGTTTTCTTTAGTAAAGGTCTCAACATTACCCTATTTAAAATATAGCATGCAGTACTCACAGCTTCAGTCTAGAAGTTTCGAGGTAGACCACTCTCTAGAAGCATTGTTCTTGCCATTTCTTCTAGAGTGCGATTTTTCCTTTCAACCACTCCCTTTTGTTGTGGAGTTTTGCGAGCTGAGAAACTGTGAGATGCACCATGATCATTACAGTAGGTTATGAAGCTGACATTGTCAAATTCTGAACCATGATTAGACCGGATAGAGACCAGTTGATGATTAATCTTGTTTTAGACCTGTTTTATCAAGATTTCAAATTCTTCTAAGTTTCATTTTTAAATTTTAGAAAGACTGTCCAAGTATAACGAGAGTAATTATCAACTAACACAAACACATAACTATGACCATTTCGACCTTGTACATGCATGGGCCCACACAAGTCCATGTGCATAATTTCGAAAGGTCTAGTGGTGCCTACAACCTTCTTTGGCTGAAAAGAAGACTTGACATGCTTACATTTAGCACACTCATGGCAGATATGATCTGCAGCAAACTTAATGTTAGGTAAACCTGTAACTAAGTCTTGAGATCCCAGTTTGTTTAACAAAGAAAAACTTACATGTCCAAGTCTCTTGTGCCACAACCAATGGTCATCCTCTATAACATTGAGACAAGTGGCACTGGTCTTAGGAATCTGACTCAAAAATGTTATGTACACATTATTGTGTCGGAACCCCTTACAGACCAGTTCCTTTGTTTCAGTGTTAACTATGTGACAAAGATTTGTTTCGAATTCAACATGGTTTCCTTTGTCACATAGCTGAGGTATGCTCAAGAGGTTATGTTTCAAACCTTCAACAAAATATACGTTATTAACTGCTTGTGAAAGTGTCTTACCAGCTTTACCTATACCCTTGATGAAACCTTTACTATTATCTCCAAAGGTGACACTTCCTCCTTCATAGGCTACGAGTGAAAGAAATTGACTTTTATCTCCTGACATATGTCTTGAGCAACCACTGTCTAAATACCAATATGGCTTTTCTTTCACTCTAACCTGCACAAACAAATCAAGGTTAGTTTTAGGAACCCAGATTTTCTTGGGTTCCTTGTTATTGGGAACTGGTTTGATACTGTCGTTTCTAACCCGGATTTGTTTCAAATTTGTCTTTCTTGTTTCATCATGTTTTCCATTTTTAGACAAATTATGTGTGTGACTCTTTTGATTATGAACCTTTTGAATGTGAGACTTATTTCTCTTATCATGTTTTTGCTTGGTCCAACAAGTTTCAATTACATGTCCATTCTTACCACAATAGGTGCATACATGCATGTCTTTTGCAAAAACATACTTACCTCTCTTGAATTCAGAAATCCAAGTCTCATCTCTCTCCAACTTTTGGGGCTGTTCGGAACTACTTCCAGGATAACCTAATCCAAACCTCATAGGATTACCAGATTGTGAGGTCAGGATGATTGTACTTTGGGCATCGAGCAACCTACTCATCTGTCTTAGGGAGTCACTCAAATCCTGTTCCTTAATTTCAAGTTTCTTAATCTGAGCTACAATATACTCTGCAGCAATGGTAAGATCCAACTTTGCCCTATGAAGCTCATCCTTAAGACTTGAAACCAATTCAGGATCTGGTTCAGAAGTGGTCTGAGTATTCTTGCCTTTCTTTAGTTGCAATATTTCAGCTTGAAGATTATAAATTTTAGTTTCATATTCTAAATGTAAAAATTCAATATCAACACCCTGATTGTCTGAAGCAACTTTAGGGTTGATATCTTTCTTTAACTCAGATATTTCAGCTTGTAAATAACATATCTTACCCTCATATTCCAAACATAAGTTATTGACTTCAACACTAGAACTACTTGTGTTAGCAAGAGAAGCTTTCAAATCTACATACTCTTTGAATAATTCTTCCACATCATCAATCATATAGTTATAGGCTAAAATCAAGTTAGAGTGTTCTGGAGTGAAGGATTTTTGTTTAAGTAATTCGAAATTTATACCTTCAACTTTTGCATCCTTAAGCTTACTAAAACCTCTTTCATTACTTTGATAAAAATTTGTTTTTGAAAAAAATGATTGAGGTTTTTGCATCTCAAGTTCAATATTCTTCTGATCCAGACTTATTTCAAGCTTTGAAATCTTTTCTCTCAGTTCTGTACAAATAAGTTCAAGCTCAGCAGAACGGCACTCACTAAGGTCTAGATTTCTAGTTACTTCTCTTAGTTTCTTTTTGTTAGCCTTATAAGCAGCATTTCCTTTAACATTTTATTCAATATCAGAATCTATAAAACGTAGTAACTCATCTCTATCACAATATCTCATTTGTTCTTGCATATCAGAAATAGTTACATGTTCTTCATCAGAGGAGCTACTTCTTGCCATGAGACACATGTGTCCCTTCTTTTCTGAACTGGTCTGCCTCTAGTCCACCTCTCCCAACAGTGCAGTCACACAAACTAGAGCTTCGTCCTCCTCACTTTCACCACCTGAGTCAAAATCACCCCAAGCAGCAAGTATGGCTCTCTTTGTCATCTTTTCTCCATTGGTCCTCCCCTGTCAGTCTTCCATGCCGAACAATCCTTGATCATATGTCCAGTTTCTCCATATTTGAAGCAACCAGTGCTGGTACTGGTCTTCTTTGTGTTGCCTTTGTTTTTCCAGGATTTTCCTTTATACTGAGATTTGAGACTCCTTTCAAACCTTCTTGCCATGAGACATATCTCATCCAGA
The DNA here is from genome assembly GCA_016808085.1 of Suaeda aralocaspica. Classification (NCBI taxonomy): domain Eukaryota; kingdom Viridiplantae; phylum Streptophyta; class Magnoliopsida; order Caryophyllales; family Amaranthaceae; genus Suaeda; species Suaeda aralocaspica. The sequence goes on from PYUH01001008.1 coordinate 544,070, forward strand.
TCTTCTTCATTTTCTTCTCCCTTCAAGGCCAGCCCTCGGCTTTTGGTTGTACTTTCCTCCTTTGTGCTTACTAATATCACGTGAGTCATTAATGACCCAATAAGTTGTTCTACAGACAAAGTGGATAGATCCTTGGCTTCTTGAATTGCAGTTACCTTAGGCAGCCATTACCAGTCAAGCTTCTCAAAATTTTCCTAACCAAATCTACACTGGTAAAACTTTTGCCAAGAGATTTTAGTTCATTAATAATTTACATAAAACGAGTATGCATAGCTTTTATATTTTCATCTTGATTCATAACAAAAGTTTCATAATTAGACATAAGCATATCAACCTTAGATCCCCTGACTTCACTAGTGCCTTCATAGGCTAACTCTAGAGTTTCCCATATTTCATTAGCAGTGGAGCATGCTAAAATACGGCTTACCTCATTATCAGCAATACCTTGTTGAAGAAGTGACATAGCCTTGGCGTTCTTCTCGAGTGTCTTCAGATCTGTGCTATTGTATCCACTCTCCTTCTTCTCTGTTCCATCAGTGTTGTTAGCCACCTTCTTTGGTCCATTTTTTATTATCATCCAGCATGCATAGTCAGTACCAATGGAAAAGTTCTGCATGCAGTTCTTCCACTAAGGATAATTTGTTCCATTAAATTTAGGCAGCCTTGATATAGAATTCCCATTCATCATCTTTAGAGCATTCATCTTTTTTTCTTTCTCTAGGCGTTACCCTTTTAAGAAGTTAGGTTCTGATACCAATTGAAAGTGCAAGTAACACTAAAAGAAGGGGTGAATTGAGTGTTGTAAGATTGTTGTAAATGTTTCGATTGATTGTGCGAACAGTTAAGAACTAGTTCTCAAGCAACGGAAACAAAATGCAATAAAATAAACAACACCAAGATTTAACAAGGTTCGACTTCTAATATGTCTACGTCATCCACTCACTCACTCCTTTTACTAATCAACTCTGAATAACAAAAAGAATTACACTCAATCAATTATGCACCTATGCACAATATGATTCCCCAACTTCCACCTATGAAGGTTCTAATGAAGATGATCCCTGATCAACTTCCCCAGCAATCTGAACTCACAGAATGCTCAAATTACAAAGCTTTGTCTCTCAATAATAATTAGCCTAAATGCTTACAAAAGAGAGTAGATTAAGACCTTAATGTAGTAATAGGGTTTATGCTAGGTTAAGACTTAGAGAGAGAACTTTTGCGATCAGTGTTCTTCAATTTTTGTTCATGCAACAGTGTATTCGATTGTATGCTAGCAAATCTCCTTAAATAAGCCTTTGGCTAGTATGTTATGTAATATTGTAAGAGAATATTTTCCTTAGAATTATGGAAATAATTCCACAGAAAATATTCTCGCTGATTTTATTGAGATCAAATAAAATCAGTACAATATCATATAGCACACTTGTCATACTTAAGAATATCTACCTTGCATAACAATCCAAGCATCCACATAATTTTTGAAAACAATTTTGTGCGGAAAGAAACTTTCCTAAAATACGGATGAAAGAAGTAAACTCGAGAGGACTGGTTCAACATTGTTCCCAAATCATTCCAGTCAGCCAAGTTTACTTATAATTATGTATGACAAATAACTTAGGTTCCTTGTCCTCCATAATTAGTTCATCTTTCTAATCTCAACCTTTATAGTGCTTCTTAAAACCTTCATACCACTTACATGTCATCTAAGACTTAAGAGTATAACTCTATGAGCTCAATCTTCATGCAAACTTCAAGACTTGGCTTCATGAGCTTCATCTTGTCATCCATTGAACTTGTTTCTTTAGTACCTGCACATGCAAACAATATAATAGTTCAATGTAGTTTGTCATCATTCAAAACATAAGCTAGGAACTCAAAATTATGTGACTGTGCAAGGGTTGTCAACAGCAGCATATCCTCTTTTGTCTGGTTATTGATCAGGGATATATTTATTAATTGATCAACATTGTAATTATCATGTGTTTTGAAGTTAAGCTACTTAAATATTGGAAAGGAGTAATGGAGTTATTATGTATTTATTTGGATGTAATGCTACAAACTATAAAGATGCTATTTGCAATTAAAGGTTGAACTTTAATGGTTCTTTTTGCTTCATTCAATTCTCTGCCAATATATAACTATGTCAATCAAATGAAAACAAATAGAATGTAGATCAACTGAAAAATACAAACAAATATTTCAATGTTAGAGTTAATAACACCACATACGTTATCTGATTACAAAAGGGTGGATCTTGTTACTAGTAAATTGTCCACCAAATTAGCAATTAGGGCTAAGCTAAGTACTAATCCATACATAAGAACCACCACAAACTAAGATCATTAATTTCCCAAAAAAAAAAGGAGAAGAAAAAACTATCCTATGCTACCAAACCATCCTTATTCAAGTAGCCTTAATCATAAGAGCAACAGCAATGAAGACCCATGACAAAAACAACAAAAAACAGCTTCTTATCATACTTTGCATTCTCCATAACTCCTAACCTCTCATAATTCTCCATTGCAAGCTCACATATGTCCTCCTCATGTTTCCTATTGTTCTCCCTAATCTGCCTAACAGTGCCCACCAATGAATCCCTCTCAACCTCAAGCCCAACAATAGTGGCATTCTTTCAAACAGCTCATATTGAAGGTCACCAACCTGATCAAACTCGTCGGCAAACTTGAAGAAGCCACAATGTTTCAGTAAAACAAAATTTAACACAATCCCTAATTCGAAAGAAATTCCAATTAACAAACTTAGGCTTCAAAATTAAAGACATAAAAAATTAAAAATTAAACTTCTAATTCATGGAACTAAGGGAAATTCAGTAACAGGCCAATGAACACAACCATAGAAGCATTTGCCATAAGTTGAACCTGGAACTCTTATGGTATGAATTGACACAACCTCATTGTGGAAGCATCTCAGAGGGATTGAAGTGCTTGCTAAACGAGACCTTGAACCAGAATTGTGATTGAAAAAAAAATAGAGAGGAACGAGAGAGATGGAAGGATGGAAGAACGAAGGAAGAAACAGAGAAAGGAGGGATGGAAGAGATGTATATACAGAAAGGTGAGTGAGAACAAGTCAAAGTAAAAAAAAAATCGTTGACACTTCCACTAACTAATAAATACATTTCACCTACTTTAGCAAGTAAAAATTAAATGGGGTCCAAAACTGAAAAATAGCACTTAAAGTTGAATCCAAATTTAGATAATCAAAACTTTGGTCTTTTAATATGTGACCATTCAAAGTTGAGAATTATTTTCATTAACTTTTCCTTTTTTTTTTTTATAATCTCCCCAAACTTAAGATAGTTCCAATGCCTGTTGTTCTATGCTTCTAGCTAGTACATGTCATTCATAACTTGTTAGCTTAAAAAAATGTTTCAAAGAGAGAACATTTAGTTGTCCCGATTGTAGCATCTATAAACTACCTCTCCAGTAGAGCAACAAGAGCAGACGAGGATTTCTACAAATATCTTCATTACTTCATGTTCAAGAACCTATAGTTTAATGCTATTGTTATGACAATATGCTTATATCAAACCTTTTCGATTCTATGGAAATTCATAAACACAATTCTCAATTTCAAGAGACCAAAAACCACTACAAGGAGTACAAGAGCCATGCAAGTGCATAAAAATGTACAATGGATAACAAAATTTGGAACAGTACAATTGCAAAAAAAATACAGCAGATCTGGTCAACAAATTACAGCATTTTTGAAGCAAAATTTACACAAAAATATGATTTCTTTTAAAAAATCAATTATAACTGCTGCTCCAGTTTTCAATAACCATATCACCATGTACACTCAAGTTGATCCTCTAGTAATGTTCATCAGAGTAGTGACCAATTGATCAATTATCTGGCTGCCGCACTTACTGACGCAGCAAGTTCTTCTAGTAACTCTTTACGTTCCATAGTTGCACAAGACTGCACAACAAATAGAGAAACACTAGGATGCTGATTTCCATAACACAATAGTTATAAAAATTTTGAGAAGAAATTCAATTTCAAGCAGCTCTGACGCAATACCATTATTTTAAATAAAATAAGACCGTAAGTTGTACGCGTGCATTTCATTATTTCTACGTTGTACCCTTCTTTCTAGAGAATTTGATGAACTACTATAAATAGAATTGCTACTTTCCTTTCCATGAAAGACGCCCTCAAAAATCTATCTAGTAGGGGTTACAAAGATGTGGATGTGCAAGGTCACTCTTAGAAATAGAATCATAAATGAAGTCATTAGCAAGAAAGTTGGTGTTGCAGACATTGCTAGCAAACTAAGGGAAAACATTTTGCGTTGGTTAGGTCATGTGAGACGGAGACCTCAAGGTGCGAAAAGTGGGATCAGGTAAATCTCAAACAAGACAAGGTAGGAATATGTGAGTGTGTGTGTGTGTGTGGGTGGGGGGGGGGCCTAAAGAGCAAACAACCACATACAGAGAAAAGATTTAGTCCGTGCTCAAACTGCGCTTTGCTGTGACCATGATCAGCAGCTCGTTTCATCCATTTCTTTGCTTGTGGATGACTTTTTGCTAAACCTTCACCGACTGAGTAGCAAAGAGACACGTTGTACATAGCACGAACATAGCCACCTTCAGCAGCTCTGAGGTACCATTTAGCCTGCTCAAAATTAACTGTTAATTCAGACTTGTGCTGTATGTCACTTTACGATACTACGATAGTATTCAACACAATGTGATCTCGTAGTTGATACCACTAATCCAATGATAGTAAAACAAAAGGTTCAAATTAAATTACCAAAAGAGACATATTTACAGAAATAATGAAAGAAACCCCATACAGCTTCTGGTAGATTTCGATCAATCCCACGCCCATGATGTAGGCAAAGAGCAAGTTGGTACTGAGCACGGACATGGCCAGCAGAGGAAGATTGCAACAACAACTTGACAGCTTCTTTAGGATTTGAGAAGTCAGCTGCATACACACAAGCAAACATATGAACNCCAACCCAAATTATGGGATTGATTGGTTGTATCATTTTTTTTTTTGTTTTCCATGGTATTAAACCTTTTGTTGTCCTATTATATTATAGATCCTCATTTCAACTATTTGTCATTGTTTCCCTATTGCTACTAGCCTACTAGTGTAGGATACATATTAGTACATAATAGGGAAAATATTGGTTTCAATCAACGGTACAAAGTTTCAAAACATACAAGTATGATGTGAAGTTCTTCAACAGAAACATTTAATTGAAAAAATAAAACGGCATATACTAGGAAAATGAAAAAGAGTATCAATCAAGGAAAAGATGAAAGCATTCAAGAAATAAGACATGTATTAAATTATACCTGCACAGCAGCCTCTAAATTGCCTTCCAGAAAAGATGTGAGCTCAAAGTTCATTTTTAATCGGTGGTCAGTGACCCTATTGTCCTGTGAAAATTTCAATTGAATGGTTCACAAAGAATCCATTAGCCTTAAATTGAGAATCAAATACAACTGCAAGGATGCATATGAATAAGGCAGCTCAATTTGTTATAGGTTTCTCTCATCTAAAAAATGTCCACAGTGAAGTTGGCTATATGTTCCCTAGTATAGCATAGAGCAATACAGCCGACTAACAAATCAAATGTGTATCATACCTTGTAATTATACGTTCGAATCTTTTCTGAACGAGAACCGGAGCCAACCTAGCATACAGTAAAGCCACATAAGAATTCGGAAGAGAAAGATGCATGATGCAAGCAAAGTCTTATCAATTGAGAGTAAATTCAGGAGATTCAACATTTAGAACATTTTTACTAATTTGTTACCAATTCAAACTGCTGACGTTGATGATAATGAAGTTACCGGCACTGAAACATGAATCATGATTTATGACTTACACAAAGCACTGCCTTTCAAATGAAAGAAAAAAAAATACATGCTGACATTCTTCCGTTTCATACATGGATGAGAAAGCTCATAGCTATGATATATCCAGACAGTTTATCAGTTTGTACTTGACTAGCTATCAATAAAACCAAAATTGAGAAAACACCTATCTTTGGTGTCTTTTGAATGATGCAACCCTCACTAATCGTTAAGAAAAAACTTATGCATAAATGAAAATTTTGTAATAATGATATTTTCCTAAACAATCTCACTGTTTCATATGACAGCTAAGCAAAAGAAAGTTCAATTTGCCAGGACTGATATAATTATCAAACCTGTGACTTTCGCTGATTTCGTATCTTCTCTTGCTGCTCACGCACCTTGATTTCGTACCTGTAACATCATAGAATCAGAAAGTATATCCGTCTAACAATAAACTTCAGATAACATGCCTTCAAACACTAAGCAGAATATAAAGCATTTAATCAAGTGAAAAGCAAAAGGATGTAATAATCGTGGATCCTAATAAAGCATAAATGATGCAGGACATACGATAGTCGATAAAGATATGCTACATAAGATGGTATCAATTTGAATATGTCCTTCACGATGGACGGATAAAGTAGAATAAATCTAGAACTTAAAACGGTCACAGACAAAGACACTCTTTTATTTAGATGATACGGCCACTTTAAACAATTGCTTTCGGAGCTCAGACTTTTGAGTACACGACTTTTTTAAAAGTAAGCAGAGCTAATTCCTTTGCTTTCATTTTCAGATATGCAGCACAAGAATAATTTTTGTCAGCAGTACATACAAAGATACAAATAGCCAAGTCCTCCCAACCGTCAATTACATTGGAAGACTCATATACGGAATTTGATTACTTTTTGTCACAAAGAAATTCAGGGATTGCTTAATCAAGGAAAACTCAAAGAAATAATTGAAGGCTGATTGAATGCAAGAAGAAAAACAATCACTTTGGAGAAGCAGGTCTGTTCACGAAATACTTAGAAAATACAGAAACCCATTATTTCACAACAAAGATAAAAGTAAATATAGTAAATATAGTAAATATGTAAAATAAAACCTATTTTTCCCTGTGCAACTTTCACAATACATATGGGTTAACCGTTAATCGTCAAACCAAAAAGATATTAATGACATGACGAGTTCTAGGTACATCAAGAAATTCTATTCCACCCTTGCACACTAATGCTATGTTAATATGTTACTTAAACACAGGTATTCGTCTAAATCATGCATGATTACATTTTCCATGCATAAATATCAATAATATTACAAGTACTTGTCTTTGGACCAAATTGTTGCAACAACCTATCTATAGCAACAAAACGAGGTGTAAGGTATTTGACGTGGGCACTTGAGGTGAAAAAGAGAGTTCAAAACTTCAGAGGAAATAGATCACACACACACACACACAAAGCACAGAGAGGGAATGCGGAAATCTATATAGGATTCATCACACAAGTATGTCAATGCAGGCATGCATGCAGGTCATTTGTAAGATGCATCTGCAGCTGCTAAGAAGCAGCAGTGATAAGAATCAAGATGACAACTTTGAAGGTTTGGTAATGGCCTCAACAAATGATTTGAAGGTTTGGTAATGGCTTCAACAAATGATTCAAGTGTTGGGGAGATTATTGCTTATGGTGATTCAAGGCTTTTTGGTACATCAAAGACATCATCATTTGTGTGCATGGTGGCACACATCACTTAAAGACTTTGTTGAGCATGAAAATATTGGTGGAATTGGAGAGTAAGATGGCTTTGCCTGTGAGTTTTTTCCCACTACACTTGCTAGGGTTTTTCTCATTTCAGGCTTTATTGCTTTCATTTCTTTTCGATTTTGGTCATCATTTTACACCTAGAAGACATGGGGAATGACTTCCTGAAGGTTTCTTGATTAAAAGATCGAATCTTGAAAGGCTTGTTGAAGTTTTACACAAAATCTTGAAAATGGTGCAAACTTGGAAGCATGGGTCTTGTGGGTTTTTGCGTGTTTCTTGATCTCCTTTGGGTTCTTGGTTTTGTGCGTGTTTCTTGGTTGCAAGTTGATGATTATCTTGTTTGTTAGTTTGTTAGTTAGTTGGTTAGGATAGAATCTTGATTAGTTAGGATTTTGATCAAGTTGTGCAAGTTGTTGTGCAAGTTGACATGTTGTTCTTATCCACTTGTGGATAAGCTTGTGCTTTGTTTTGTTTAGGCATGTGTTTAGGCTAGGGACAAAATTGTGAGGTAGTTCCTAGTTTGTATAGGGTTTGTTATGTTTGTTAGAAGTTTGTTAGGATTTTATTTGATGGTTTACTATATATAGCCTCAAATGACAATTGTAACAACATAAGAGTTTATCGAATAAAAACATAAGAGTGTATCGAATAAAAACATAAGAGTTTATCGAATAAAAACATTGAGTTTTTAGTGTTATTGTATTTCACAAAAACAAATATTTTTGAGGAATTTTGAGTGAAATTTCAAGCTAAGAGTTGGTGCTTTGCTTTATACTCTTGTGAGGATAGTTTTAGAAATTGAGGGTGTTTTGCTTTAATCAATTCATAAAATTATTCGACTTAGATTCAATTTCTTGGTGCATTGCTTTAGAGAAATTGAAGCTAGTTTTCTATCCCCTTGTTGTGAGTGGCGATTCTTATCAATATTCACATCAAGCAGCCTATTCAGTGCAACTACTCAGGATGCAGGTCTCATTTCCAGTACGTTTTGGGATACAGGCTAGTTTGTTTCCCGCTCTTTGACTTGATGAGGATTATACAATTGGATTAGAATTAAGTTAACCAAACCAGACAACTGCATCATTGCTTTGTGATGAATATAATAAAAAGTAATAGTCTGCTCTGCAGTCAGCAAGTGTACATATAGGATCAAAAACAGACAATTGTTTGGAATGTTGTATCAAATGAACAATTTTCTCCCCCTTAGTTGCACCTAGCAAGTTACAACCTGTGATATATCATAAATTGCCCAATTGTTCACATGGTTGGCTCACAGATGCACATTCAATCTCCCAGAAAAGTCAATTACTTGCTACCCAAGAAATACAAAAGAGCAAAGTGCTTAGCCCAACATGGAATGCCAGCTTGCTGCTAACATTTCATAGGTTGAATGCCTCAACTGTCTATCCATATGATTACAGCATAAATTATATAGTTAAGATAACAGATAAGTTTACACTTTAGACTATTAGAACGTAGTAAAGTTATCAAACAGGAGGAGCAGTATGCGTAAAAAGAATTTATTCCAGTACAGAATAACAGACAAAACGATGACGTTGCTTACAGTTTTGCTCGCAACAACTGCAACGCACGAGCTCTGTTTCGAAGTTGTGTCCTTTCTTCCGTACAGAAAATACGGATTCCAGTAGGTTTGTGCATAAGATCAACAGCTGTTTCGACCTTGTTTACATTCTGACCTGGAGAATGAAAATGAATGAGAAGTTTGAGAATTGCAGCTCAGAAGCATTGACTGTGCATAAGCAAAAATACACTGTTCAAAATTGAAAAAAAAAAATCTTTAAAACAGAAGCATAAATTCCAATGTATGGCATCAGATGCTTCAACCACTTGAAATACCTTATTGCATTGAGATTCAAACATTCAACCCCATTTAGCTCATAAGCACCTCATCTTGTGGAAACTATACTCACCATGAGTAAATCCATGGTCAAGATGTTGAGCTCAACCAAAACTCACTGTTTGAAGCAAAATAGCCTGTAGTAATGGGGAGCAGACACTCAGTCAGAATGTATACCTGTTAGGCCATCGTTTTGACTTTTTCCACATGCGACTTCACAACAATTGAATTCTACGGCAGTGCCATGGCAGGCACCCTTTGCTGCTGCTTACATATCTATTAATTAAGTTAATGTAATTATTGGACATGGCTTACCTCATCAAAGCCCACCATCACATATCTCTTAGTACCTTATAATACGAATTCTCTAGTTCTCTAGGTTCAATGCATATTTCGAAATCATGTGCAGACCACTATTTCTTGTCTTTGCAATACTCCATTATTGACTTATAAGATAGTTAGCTTCTAGATAGATTGTCATGGGATCCATATTCAATAAAGCAAAGCATTTCCTTGATACATATTATATTACCTCATAAATTTCATAATCACGACCTTTACTACCCAATATTTAGAGTATCTCTGCACATCTCCTTTGTTTTTCTAAAAAGGAAGCAAATTCATCTCCCTGCAATCTTGTAGCATCCTAGTTATTCTCCAAATCTTGTTGAATAGGCTTGTCAACCAATCATATTGATTCATCACTTGAGTTGCTTCCCAAAAATACAGCTTTGGATAAGGCTTCATTACCTCATACTATGACAGTTGTGTCATAACAGAAGTAGTTTGAATTAGTTACATGATGATGTCATATTTATACAGATATATTCCAGCTGTATTGTAAGAGTTAGATCATATATAAGCTGTAATCTGAGGATTTTTCAGTCGATTTTTAATTGAAACAATTTCTCTCACTAAAATCAAAAACTACTGTTTTCTCTCTCTAAATTCTCTCAATTTCTACATGGTATCAGAGCCAATCATTGCCTAATTACTCTTCTTCATCTTCTTCATCTTCTTTTGTCTGTTTTTCGTCCTTTTGATCATACTCTGTTTTTCAAAAACCCTAGTTCTTCAATTTTTCGACATTTCTTTATCAAAATTTAGGCGTTTGGTGATTGAACACTATTGTGTGAGTTTACTCAATTTTTGGTGTTCTTCTTCTGCAATTCATCTTCTTTTCTTGTGCTTTCTTCGTTTTTCGCGAAGTTCTTTCTTCACAACAATGGCTTCTGCTGATGATTCTGCTTCATTTTCTTCTCGTTCTTTGCCTCCTAATCAAGATCCTGCAAGTATTTACTATATACATCCTTCAGATCACACTACTCAGCAAATAACATCAACAAAGTTCAGTGGTTCCGGATTCTCTGACTGGAAACGAGCGATGCTTATTGCTTTATCTGCTAAAAATAAGCTAGCATTCATCAATGGTGATGTTATTGCACCTGCAGTTTCAGATACTACGTTTACAGCTTGGAGACGATGTAATGATGTGGTAATTTATTGGATTCTGTCTAATTTAGATGATACCATTGCTAGAAGTGTTCTTTATTTCTCTACTGCTGCTGAAATTTGGAAGGATCTAGAAGAACGTTTTGGTTGTGTATCTGGTGCTCAGTTGTTCTCACTTGAACAGAAATTAGCTGAGTTACATCAAGGTTCTATGTCCATTGCTGAGTTTCACACAAAAATCAAAGTAATTTGGGATGAGATGAATGCAGTGAATCCTTTGCCTGTTTGTACTTGTAACAAGTGTACTTGCAATGTCACTAAACGGATATATAAACAGCAACAAGATCAACGCTTAATGCAATTCATGATGAAGCTTCATGAACAATTTTCTTCAGTTAGAGGAAATGTGTTGCTAATGCAACCTTTGCCTAATGTCTCTCAAGCATACAAACTCTTTTCACAAGAAGAGAGGCATAGAGAGATTGCTTCTCTTGTTTCGCATCCTGACACTATTGCTTTAACTTCACCTACTGTTGCTCTTGCTCCAAGATCTGATGTATTTTCTGGGAGAGGATATAGACCAGTTGCTACTGGTAGAGGTCATACTTCCTCATCTTCTGTTTTAGGTGTTGCTCCTCAGTTTTCAGGTAGTAGAGGTGTTGTTACTCATGGAGGAGGTTATAAAAGACATGCCAATACCACATACTTTTGCACACATTGTCAGAAACCAGGTCATACTTATGCAAGGTGTTTCAAAATTCATGGTTATCCTCCTGGTTTTCAAGGTTTTAAGGAGAAAAAGCTTGCTGCAGTTGTTACTCATTCTGATAGTGTACCAGAGGTTTCTGCACCTATTACTTCTTCTTCTATGCCTCACAATGATATTGGACCACCTTCTTCTGTTTCTATTGATCAATACAATTACTTGGTGGAGCTTTTGAACAAAAGAGAGACAAGTGTAAGCACTCCTCCTGAGTCTTCTTCTGTTCCTCAAGCACATCTGGCAGGTATTAGCTGTTTGCTCTCATGTGCCAATACTTCATGGATCTTAGATAGTGGTGCCACGGATCATATTTGCACTGATCTTACAAAATTCAGTAGTTGTCATATAGTTTCTGGACCACTCAGTCAGATTACAATACCTAATGGCAAATCAGTTCTAATTGCACATAAAGGGACAGTAGTTTTGTCTAGCGGTTTGTGTCTAAAAGATGTCTTACATGTTCCTGAATTTCAGTTCAATCTTATTTCCGTTCATAAACTTTGCTTAGATATGCATTGCACTGTTTCTTTCACTCATTCTGATTGTTTTCTTCAGGAGCTTACTATGACAAAGCCTCCACTTCTACTTGGTAAGATTACTGGAGGTCTTTATCATGCAGCTCCAGCCTTTTGTCCTTCAAATTCTACCAGCCTGTTACCACATAGGTCAATCAATAAAGTTGATCTTCTCAAGTTGTGGCATCTCTGATTAGGTCATATTCCTGTGTCTCAACTAACGTCTTTGGTACCAGACTGTACTGCTGCAGATTTTCAACATTTTTTCTGTAATGTTTGCCCTGCTGCAAAACAAACTAGGTTTTCTTTTCCTTTAAGTTCCATTAAGACTGTTAAACCTTTTCAGTTGCTTCATGTTGATGTTTGGGGTCCTTATCATGTTCCTACTCATAATGGTTCTACTCAATTTGTTACTATTGTTGATGATTTTACTAGAACCACTTGGACTCATCTTGTTAAATACAAATCAGATGCAGTTTCTGTTATTCAGAACTTTATTTCTTTTGTTGAAACACAATTTTCTGCTACTGTGTTGTGCATTAGATCTGATAATGCTAAAGAATTGACTGAAGGTCCTATGAAACTATTTTATGCTTCTAAAGGCATTGTTCATGAGACTAGTTGTGTTTATACACCACAACAAAATGGAGTGGTTGAGAGGAAACATAGACACTTATTGGACGTTTCTAGGGCATTGTTTTTCCAAGCTAAATTGCCAGCTAAGTATTGGGGAGAGGCTCTTTTATGTGCAACCTTTTTGTTAAACAGAATGCCACTGAAACCATTATCCTTTAGGACACCTTATGAGGTTTTGTATGGCAAAATACCAGATTTAGCAGTCTTAAAGCCTTTTGGTTGTCTTTGTTATGTTACATCTCCACACTTATAAATCCAAATTTGCTCCTAGAGCTTCACCTTGTGTTTTCCTAGGATATCCACCAGTCCAGAAGGGTTATAAGGTTTTGAATTTGGTTTCTCACCAAATAACTGTGTCCAGAGATGTTCATTTTTATGAATTTCACTTCCCTTTTCATCTTTCTAAAACTCCACATACAGATCTAACAAATACCATTTTTCTTCCTACTTTTACTACTAATCCCTCTTTTTATGATGATCCTATTCCTGATATTTTTCATTCCATTGATCATCAGTCTTCAGACTCTTATTCTAGTTCTACTACTCCATCTACTAGTTCTTCTGTTTCAGTTCCATATTCTTCTACATCTTCTTCTTCTGTTTCTTCTTCGAGTTTTTCCCCTATTCTACAATCTTCTTTTGCTCCCTCTCCTTCTTCACCACAATCTATTTCTCCTAGTTCACCAGCTCCACCACTGAGACAGTCTACCGGATTACATAAGCCTCCAGCTTATCTTACTGATTATCATTGCCCTACAGTCACCAAACATTGGTGCAATCTGGTTTCCTACTCTTCTCTTCCTTCTACTGCTCATCAATTACATTCTGATTTTCAGCTGACAGAACCTAGTACTTATGCTCAAGCTTCCAAACATTCTGTATGGATTGATGCTATGCATAAAGAATTGCAAGCTCTAGAGCAGAATAATACCTAGGATGTTGTGGATCTTCCTCCTAATAAAAAGGCCATTGGGTGCAAATGGGTTTACAAGATTAAACTAAAGAAGGATGGCTCGATTAGTTGCCCAGGGTTTCACACAACAATTTGGAATAGATTTTGATGAGACTTTTTCCCCTGTAGTAAAAATGCAAACTGTGAGATGTATTTTGGCATTAGCTGCTCATCACAATTGGTTTTTACATCAGTTGGATATTAACAATGCTTTCTTACATGGGGATTTAAAGGAGGAGGTGTATATGACTATGCCCAAAGGGATTCCTAACCCAGATCACAAGGTTTGTAAACTGAAGAAATCACTCTATGGTCTAAAGCAAGCCGGTAGGCAATGGTATTCTAAGTTAACAACAGAGTTATTGTCTCTTGGTTTTCATCACTCTCAGTATGATCATTCATTATTCATTTTTAAGACCAATGATCATATTACACTTGCAGCTGTGTATGTTGATGATATCATACTCACAGGGAGCAGTTTGGATATCATTACCAATATCAAAAATCATCTAGACCAGGTTTATAGTATTAAAGATTTGGGTGACTTGAATTTTTTCCTTGGCATGGAGGTTACTAGGTTGCCTGAAGGGCTGGTTATTACACAAAAGAAATTTACAAATGAATTATTGGAGTTTAGCAATTTGGATCTCAGTCATCCTGCTCCTGTTCCTCTACCAATTAATTTGAAATTACTTTCAGATGAAGGAGATCCTTGTCCTGATCCTGGTGTATACAGATCTCTAGTGGGAAAATTAAATTTCTTGAGCAACACTAGGCCAGATTTGGCTTATTCAATTCAGACTTTGAGCCAATTTCTTCATTACCCAAGGATTCCACATTTTAATGCTCTTCATCATGTCCTTAGATATGTAGCTGGTACTATAGGACAAGGCATTTTGCTCAAAGGTGATTCTAGCCTAACTTTGACAGCTTTTTCTGATGCTGATTGGGCCTCCTGTCCCAATTCTAGAAGATCAGTTATAGGTTATCTGTTGCTTCTTGGAGGTTCTCCTATTTCATGGAAGAGTAAGAAACAAACTGTGGTTTCTAAATCATCTTCAGAATCTGAATATAGAGCCTTGGCAGCAGCAGCAAGTGAGGTCACTTGGGTGGTAAATCTTCTACAGGAATTAGGGGTACTGAATTTGACACCAGTTACTTTGCATTGTGATAATCAATCAGCAATTCACATTGCCAAAAATCCAGTTCATCATGAAAGAACAAAACATATAGAGATTGATGTTCATTTTACAAGGGATAAAGTTCTGGATGGTTTGCTACAGCTAGCTTATTTGCCTACAAACGATCAACTTGCAGACCTCTTTACCAAAGCACTTCCTTCTCCTCACTTCAAGCTCTTATTGTCCAAACTAGGATTAATAGATCCTAGTTTGAGGGGGGGTATTGATTCATCACTTGAGTTGCTTCCCAAAAATACAGCTTTGGATAAGGCTTCATTACCTCATACTATGACAGTTGTGTCATAACAGAATTAGTTTGAGTTAGTTACAAGTTGGTTACATGATGATGTCATATTTATACAGATATATTCCAGCTGTATTGTAAGAGTTAGATCATATATAAGCTGTAATCTGAGGATTTTTCAGTCGATTTTTAATTGAAACAATTTCTCACACTAAAATCAAAAACTACTGTTTTCTCTCTAAATTCTCTCAATTTCTACAAATCAATATCTGCAGCCCCTCGGCATCTACTGACCTCTGTAAAATATCATATCAATATAGCAAATTGTTTTCCTCGGCTTCATGTTCTTCAATGCCTTCAAGAACTCAAAAAACTTCAATTACCCACATTAAATCTATTACCTGTGTGTTTTTTATTTAGCCATTCATCAAAATATTCCCTCTACGTATTTTTTTGTCTCTTCATCTCGAACAACAATCCTTAGGGTGTGTTTTGTCATGGCAAAGGTTTAGAGAGACTAAAACCCATACTTTCTTCTCTTTTCTTTTTCAAAAGAAAAATGTATATTTATAACACAAACCTCAAATCTCCAAGGCATGAACTATAGAAAACAATTTATTAATATAATCTCTCACGAGGTAATACCAAATACTTCGGACCTCTTTTTTTCGACATACTTTCATAGTTGAGCTCATCCCAAAAGAACAAGGCCTTACTGGCTTACTGCTATGTTTCAGGTTCCAAACTCATAACACCAAGATTCAAATCCTAATTCCAAAGCACAAACCCATAGCAACTTGTAAACATCTGCTTCCTTCCACCTCTAGCTAGCTTAAAATATCTCTTTCAGCCATTTTCAATTCTATCCTTCTCCATATCTTTCCTCAAGCCTTTGATCTTCACTTTCTAATTGCTTCTCTTGCGTCAACTTTTACATCTTTTTATCTTGCAACATTTTATTCCACCAAACATTTCTTAAGGCCATGTAACATTTCTTTTTCTCTTAACAGCTGATGTCATTTTCCTATCCACCATGTTACATCACTTTGAGCAAATGGTTTGTCTTTCGTTTCATTTCCTATATTCTCTCTTTTACTTCACGTGACTTCTTTTTTTTCAGTAGATTTTACTGGAATTTTTACAATACCATTTAGTATTTCTAATTAGCGACTTTAGATATGAGTACTCCACTACTTTGTACTACTACATGGTACATACTCTGTATAACATTAGACTCCAAACAGTTTAAAGTAATTTATATTATTTTAAAGATTCGGAAGATATCTGCAAAATAATTTTAAAACATAAACGTATTTAGTATTAGAAATTTGTGCACGACAACAGCAACACACTCCGCAACCATTGCAACATCTTCGTTACTCTGATGTGGCAACTTTTACCGTAATCTCAACCGAAACTGCATTTTTGAGCCATGGGAAATAGAAAATTGTTGCTAGCTGTCACTGAGTTGTATTAATGCCACCTACTGCCAGCTATCCTCCCACAGCAAATAAAATAAGCCCCTTTAAAGCCTTTAAACTTTTAAGTGCTCACCTCCTCTCTTTTTGTCTCATTTATCAGCCTATTATTTGACATTGACATCTATTTTCAGCAATTTTAATCATAAAATCAGCTACTATGATTAAAATTTCCATGTTGTACCACAAAAACTCGGGCAAATCCGATACATACCAGGAAAAAACGCTGGAAAAAGTGTTGTCTTTGAACAGCCCACTACAGATAGCCTAATCTCATTTCGATAAAATTGAAATCTGTTATGGTGTGACTGGTACACAACGAAGCAACCACATTTTTGAATCCTGGGCAGCATTTTACTTTCGAGTGCTGACATAGCAAACTTAACATACTTATCACTACTCTTGAGTCTAATAAAGAGCAACAAACCGTAAGGAATGCCCCATAGAAATATCATTACGATTAATGCCATGAAATAAAAACTACACAAAATTATGAAGATTCTTACCACCAGCACCACCAGATCTTGCTGTTGTAAGTTCAATATCTTTGGGATCAATCACCACATCAACCTCATCAGCCTAACCAAAAAATAGATATATAACAAATCAGCTAACTATAACAGAAATACGATTTCCAAGCAATAATAAATAATAATATTGGACCTTCAAAAAGTGGGAATGGAAACATGAAGGAACACAGGAACACAACAATTCTCACAAAAAAGCGATGCCGAAAGATTTAATTAACCGTGTATGCAAGTTTAAATTATCAGATTTTTCACTAGGGACTTCTAAGGGTTAGCAAAATTTGGTACATTTTTCAAGATTCATTACATTTGGTTTGGGGAAAAATCAATGGGAATGGGAATCAACATCATTCATTCCCATTGATGTAGTTTGGTGTTTTTTCCCATTCCCTCAAACTCTTCCATTTTCAAACCCTACCCCCCCCCCCCCCCCTCCCCATTCCCTTC
>PYUH01001008.1:563017-598125 GCA_016808085.1 Suaeda aralocaspica
CCCCCCCCCCCCACTTTCCCATTCCCTTTCCAAACTTCCCACACAACCACCCTATCACCACTCATTCATCACACAACCACCTTGCCACCTCCCATCCCCACCCCTCACCGGCGCTGCGACCCCACCCTCACCCCTCACCGGCGCTGCGACCCCACCCTCACCCCTCGCCAGCGTCGACACCTCACCCACACCCCCTTGCTGCCACCGCCAACCCCACAGCCACCCCAAAACCCTAATTACCCACTAAAACCTAACTACACCTGAAACCACCACAACCACCCCCAAAACCACCTTACCGTTGCTCACCCTCCCTCTCCGACGGTCCTAGTCCCTTCGCCACCCCTCCTAACCCCCCTCCTCGAAACCTTAGATTTAATGGGTTATTTCAAGGAGGGTGGTTGGGGGGTTAGGAGGGCCGCCGAAGGGACTAGGACCGCCGGAGAGGGAGGGTGAGCAACGATGAGGTGGTTTTGGGGGTGGTTGTGGTGGTTTCAAGTGTGGTTAGGGTTTAGTGGGTAATTAGGGTTTCGGGGTGGCAGTGGGGTAGGCAGCAGCAGCGAGGGGGTGGGGATTAGGTGTCAACACTGGCGAGGGGTGGGGAAGGGAGGTGGTTAATGTTTTGGATGATTTCAGGGTGGTTGTGTGGTGGTCCTCGTTTCTTTTCTTTTACAAAACAAACAACTACCGAAATCAAAGGCATTATCATTCCATTCCTCCTCATTCCCATTCCCCTTTGCCAACCAAACGACCCCTTAGTTAACTTATAGCTTAATTCACTAATTAAACCACAATTGCCCAAAACCATTCTCTAACAAAATAAAAATAAATATTAAGAGATGCCTTGAATTTAGGTCAAGATGGATTGCATAATGGTCAGAGAGTTTTTTAGACAATTTTGTTTGTTGTTATATAGCTTTCCATGACTTTAACTAATTTTGGAGGAATTGCATTGTAGGTCAATTAATTTTGAGTTAATTCAGTTAAAATATATTGATTATTTATTAGGGGTGTTTGATACACTATACACAAACCTCAAGGGGAGTTGGTGAGTTTTGAAAAACACAGAGCTACCATGTGGATTTTATTAGCCCACAAGGGTAGCTGTGAAAATCTTGTTGAATTATTTATAGATGGACATATAAAAACAAAAATCTTTAGTTGTCTAATAAAAAGTAATTTTCTTAGTATGCAACTGCTTTGGAAACCAAGCCCATGGCCCATGGAAAGTAGCATTTATCTAATCAGGCCTAAAGCCTAACACACTGACATAACCAAAGGTCAAAAATCTATGTGACGAAGATATGCTACACAAAATTGCTCACAAGTCACATGTCTTCATGCACAAAATAGTTGCTCAAAATTGCACCATTGAAAGTTCTCATAGGATTAAGAATTTGCCTCGGGCATGATGGCTACAGTTGCAGTAGATGTGTGCACACGACCCTGGGTTTCTGTAAAAGGTACACGTTGAACACGATGCACACCAGACTCGTATTTCAATTTGCTATAAACAGATTTTCCTTTGATCTCCATTACGCATAATTTGAATCCTCCCTTTTCAGCCTTTAAAAACACAGCTTTGTCAATATACACACGAGCATAAGATAGTGTATTGGCATGTAGAAGCTTCATACCTCTGAGTATGATATTGGAGTAGCCTTCCATGAATTCAGATCACTGTATTTTTGATACATGCGCACCTACAAGTTTTGAAAATACATGCCAAGTAAGACATAAACAGAGACATGAGATCCTCATAATATTGTTATGACTACAACAATATGCTTCTTGCTCTGATTGAGTGTGCTATATTATTTTTTGGCTTTCTGCTTCACTCGCATATACATGATTTTTTTACTCGTACAAAAATGCATGAAGAAAGCAGAAATCCTGTAGCCAAACAAAATAAGAGCTCTCCTTCATCTAAATAATTTAAGGCCTTGATAGTTGATACAAAGAGAATTGAAATGAAGAAATATAGAAGAAGAAATTGAGAGAGAGAGCTTCAGAATATTACTAATAATTCACTCACAGTGATACAGAAATGATTAGCTATGAGCTTATATAAAAGTATACATTACCCTGTTTTGATCTGGAAACTTAAATTCCTAAAAAGTAATAAAGCCACCAAATTCTTTAATTTTGAAAGCCTCATCAAATACCTTTTTTCCCTCCATCAATTTGTGTTCGAGAAGTTCTGAAAACATATCATCAACATAATTTAGAATAATCAGGAATTTACTTTCCTTTGTTTAAAGAGATTAATATTGACAGCTAATTTGTTTTGTACACCTATTTAGAACTAATTGCCTTCTTCACTTTATGCAATTAACACAAATCCCATTTTCCTTATCCTCGAAAGCCTTACTGTACTTGTACATGGCTTCTATCCAACCAGCATTGGATTTTTCTTACTACCTCTGGTTCAAATTTAGTGCAACAAACTAATTTTTTCATAAACACAAATAATACCCCTTTGTTGCATTTATCTTAAACCGAAGGTAGTAAATATGACTCTTTGGGAGTTTAGGTGCATATTTTGGGACTAAGGCTTGTTGTTGTTATTTGTTGTTGATGATTCTTTGGGCCCATAACAAAACGAGAGTTCACATAAAAACACAAAGACTTAGAGTTTGATTATGTTCTGTCATTCTTTGTGGTGCATACTGCATAGTCACCATCAAACACTTGAAACTCAGTTGAAGCTTAACATTCTGTTAGAAGAAGGCAAAACTGTTAGAACTAAAGAAGTAATACATCATGCAAATCAGAATCAATATGCAAGGAAGTAGTAGCAATTCAAACTGAGATTGCAACAGCAGATTGCAAGAATAAGAAATAGGAGACATTGTTGATATGTTATCAGGAACAGGAGCTGTGTGATTGTCAAAGGGCTGAAGAGGAGAAGTAGAAATGATGTCAGCGTTTGTGTTTGGAAATGAAAAAGGATCATCTTCAGTTCCAAAACTCGCAAGATTAGGCTTAGTTTGAGGTCCAAGAACAGCATTTTTAAATGGGAAAACAAGGTCATAAAACATTACACCTCAAAACACAAAAATGGTACTAGTATCCAAATCATATACTGGGTAGTTTGAAAGCCTTTAGTCCAGATGGATAACCAAGAAATATACATTTTCTTGCTCTAGCATTTAATTTATAGTTACTTCTTCAAAAAATGTAAGCATAGCACAAGCAACCTGCTGTTAACATACCATCATATAAAGTTAAACTCCCAAAACACCATAAGGTTGAAGACCTTAAGTTAAAATTTACTGATGGGTGATGGTGTGAGCAGACAAAAACAATCACCCCATAACTTCTTTTTTAAATTCGTGTGAAACCTCAAAGACCTACGCACCGGAAGTACATGTTAGTGTTTTCTTTCACCCTACTATTCTGCTTTTGGACCCCCAACTACAATCCTCTGTTGCAGAATTCCTTTGCATTGAAAAGGATTCAAACACTGTTATTTTATAATTTCAGTCCCATTGTCTGATCTAATGCATTTAACTTAATCCTTCGGTTTCAGCAAAGTTTTGCAGAAATCAAAACATTACAAAACACGGCTAAAATTTAAAACATGAACTAGAAGCTGTTCGATGTTTAGCAAAATTTCACGTAGCTTACACCAAAATCGAGTAATCACACACCTAATAATCAAACAATCCCAGAAGCACAATCACAAAACGAAGAACAATTGATCTAGACAAATGAATTTTATCAAGTATTAACCTAATTGTTCATTAGAGATATTTGATAGAGGAATAATTGAAGGGAAAATTTTACTAGAAAGCCATTAGACCAGCATTTCTTTACGAGACCAAATGTTGGGCTTTGAAGTACTGCCACCTCCATAAGATGAGTGTGGCAGAGATGCATATGCTACGTTGGAAGTGTGGCTTACAAGAAGGCACAAAATACGGAATGAGGTAATTATTTAGGAGGAAGTTGGGGGTTGCTTCTATTGAAGGTAAAATGAGGGAAAATCAGCTAAGATGGTTTGGTCATATAAGACGGAGACCGAGTAACGCCGGTAAAGAGGTTGGCAGGGTGGCAACAAGAGGAAAGGAGGAGAGGTAGAGGAAGACCAATGCAAACAGATGTGAGGGTGTTGGGGCTTGAAGAATATTTAGTGTCAAATAGTGAAAATCGGAGGAAGAGGATTTTTGCTAATGACTTTTGCGACTCCTCATATTGATTCATGTCAAGCCGACCCAAATTAATTTGGGACTAAGGCTTTGTTGTTGTTGTATCTGATTGAAAGGAAGAAATCTAAAAGAAAAAATTACATACACAGAAAGGCTTCAGAATGTTATTGACAATTCTCTCCTAAGTCACAATAATACAAAAATTACAAGTTAGTAGCTTATATACAACTATACAAGTGCAACTTATTTAACACACTAATTTGCTTCCAACAAAATAAGCTGATGTCATCGTTTACAAGACTACGTAACAAATAAATATGTATGCACACCCCTATACTCAGCAAACATATTCATTATCAAATATTAGTGCACAGAATCATATCTTAGTAGTTAGTAACGTATGATAAATTACGAAAAAAAATGTACCTACAAGATCACCAGCCCAGATTCCAGCTTCATCACCTCCTGTCCCAGCTCTAACTGCAAATGCAGAACACATTAGAATGACACATTGTTAGGCAAAATTAGTTGTTAATTTTAAAATTAGATAGATCCAAATTTCGGCAATCGCTATTAGATAGGCCAAACAAATTTAAATTCACAATATTAACCAAGGGTTTTACAATGTGACCACATCATTTAATTTTGTTAGACTTGTGCATAACTAACATGATTAATCCGCCACATTGCCAGACACACAAGCAATAGCTATCTAGATCAGCCTTCTGAAATGCTCTGTGTGTGTGTGTGTGTGAGTTAACAAATGGAAGTTCAACAGAAGAACAAAACCTAATGGATTCTAAATCAGAGGCTACCATTAAATTTTCAAAATTTTTGAACGACTACAGTAAACCAAAGCGCTTCACTTTAAATTAGTAACAAAATTTAAGCAAAAAAAAAAATTAATAAAGAAAGAAAGAAAAAAAGTGCCTTATACAAGGAGCTTATAGCCTTGTACCATAGCAATGAAGTTCATACTTTTTAAAACAATGAACAAAAACATCAATCAAAAAAAGTTTTAGTCCCATAATTGGGGTCAGCTACATGACTCAAAAGTAATCATTCCATGTGGTCATCCACATCAATTTTCCTCCTCCATCCTCTGCGATCGAGGACATCGTTCTCCTATAAATCCAAAAGCTTTATGTCCTATCTACCACCTTCCAACCAAGTCAATTTCGGCCTTCCCCTACCTTGTTTAAGATCTTCCTGATCCCACTCTTCCACTCGTCGCACCGGGGCTCCATGAGGTTTCCATCTCAGATGCCCAAACCAACTCAGGTCGTTTTCCCTTAATTTGCTTACAATATCTGTCATACCAACTAGCCTATTTCTAATTCTATCCCTTAGAGTGTTTCTGCACATTTATCTCAACATCCGCATCTCTGTAACCCCCATCTTTTGAATGTGCTCCTTATAAGCCCAAAACTTTGTACCGAGAGCTACACTGGTCTTGATACGAATCAGGGTGACAGCTTCGAAGGTTTGATTATGGCTTCAACTAATGATTCAAGTATGGGAGAAATTATAGCTTATGGAGATTCAAGGCTTTTGGGGTCTTCTAAGTCATCATCATTTGTGTGTATGATGACACGCTCTACTTGGTCATTTTGAAGCATGGAAAGGTTGGTGGATTTAGGGAATTAAGATGGTTTTGCCTATGGGTTTTTCACACTGCACTTGCTAGGGTTTTTCTCATTTCAAGCTTTATTGTTTTTGGTTCTTGTTGAGTCTTGTCCATCATTTTACACCTAAAAGACATGGGAAATGACTTCTTGAAGGTTTCTTGATTAAAAGATTGAATCTTGTAAGGTTACTTGAAGATTGGAAGGATTTCTTGACAAATGGCGCAAATTGAGTGGCGAATTTGTGCGTGTTTCTTGAAGACCTTGGGATTCTTGATTAGTCCGTGTTTTTTGGTTGTAATTTGATGTTTATCTTGTTTGTTAGTTTGTTAGTTAGTTTGTTAGAATAGAATCTTAAATTTGTTAGGATTTATTAGCATAAAATCGTCCAAAATTAGATAAGTTTGTGTGTGTTTATTCATTTGTGGGTAAGGTTTGTTTTAGGCGTGTGTTTTGTTGTTAGGATATTGTTTTGAGTTTGTTTAGAATTTGTTAAGGTTGTTACAAGTTTGTTAGGATTTTAGTTGCTGGTTATCCTATAAATAGTCTCAATTACAATTGTAACAAATAAGTTTACTGATTGAATAAAACATTGTGCTTTAGTTTTTATTTGTTTTTCCACAAAAACAAAATTATTGTGAGGAATTTCGAAACTAAGAGTTGGTGCTTAGGCTTTAATCAATTCAAGAAATTATTCGACCTAGGATCGTTTTCTTGGTGCTTTGCTTTAGAGAAATCGAAGCTAGTTTTCTATTCGTTGTTGTGAGTGGCGAATTTATCAATATTCACATCAGGTCTTATGGCAGTCTTATAGAATTTTCCCTTCAACTTTAAGGAAATGTTTCGCTCACTTAACACTCATGTGGTTGCTCTCCCTTTAAGCATCCTTAATTAAATCATGTGCACCATATTTAGGTTAATAACACCTTTCTTTTGGATAAATAACCCAAGATATTTAAACTTTCCCTGATATCTAGAACTTTTCCATCCAACCTCAACACCGCATCGCTTTCCCCCCTCTGTGTCCCAAAGCGGCATTCCATATACTCTGTCTTACTCCGACTTAACTTAAACCCTCTAGACTCGCACAACAAAATCATCAATAATCCATGGTAAATACATATAACATACTCTTATCTATTTATTTATCTTTATAGTCTCACTGCCAAATCCATCCCCATGGTCATTCTCACCATGAAGTTCTAGAAATTCACCAGCTGAAGTCTAATCTCAAGCCTGATGCAATTGGCAGCTGACACAAATCAGTTTGTCAGTGAATGCATCATACTACTTGTTAACTCACCAAGAAGTCTCTTCACTCACCCTTTACGTAGTGAGTTAACTCCGTTGAGTAGGAATTATGAAATGAAGACATTTACTGGTAACTATTAAATAAAGGAAAGGGATGATATTCTACCTTCTAGCATTATATTCCGATCATCCAGAGGATCCGCTGGTAGAAGCATCATCTGTCAACATTGCAGGAATAGCAAAGGGGGGTGATTAGAGACGTATATGAATCACAATGGAATTCCAAAAAAATTGTTACTTCAACAAATAGAAGGCAACTAGACATTGACATTCCTTCAAGGATGAGGAAATGGTGACAAGGAAAGATATATTAATTAACCTTCAAACTCTCCTCAAGCTCGTTGTGTTGGTTGGTCAAACTTTCGACTTCACTGGCAATCATCTGTTTCATATCCTCATCTATGCCCTCCTCTTCCGCCAGTACTGGAAGAAGAATTATGAATTACATATAGCCTTCATGCAATAACAATTTCATATGAAAGAATATATTTTCATTTGTCATTTTGAGAAGGCATCGGACAGTGTTTATTTAAAAAAAAATAAACCTTTTGCATCTTCTAATTGCTTCTCACACTCCTTAAATCTTCTATAGGTTGAGACCACCTGACAGACCATTCAGTTCAAAATGGAGAAGTTGATGGCCTATGGCTATAAACACATGACAGGATTGGAAGTGACAGCATAAAAGAACCAGGATACCTCATCAAGCTCTGCCACAGACTGGGCTAATTTTTGGTATTCACTTGGATTTGAGACGACATCTGGATCACCAAGCTTGATCTGTCACCAAATGAGAGATTCAAAACTTGATATAATTATAAGAAATGATAAGATGTATAAATTGAATGCAGTGGTTGAACACATTAATTAATTTCAATTTGTTGATTTTAAATTCAGAAATTTAAATCTTAAAATTCAATTTAATAATGGTGTTTGAAAAAGCTTAGAAACATTCCAGTATTCCAACTCCATAGCCATGTTTGTAAAGTGGTATAATTCAGCACTGGAAGTGGGAATTCCAGTACTTCAACTCCATTGTTTTGTTTTGGAAGTAGTATTGTTCAACTGTGAAATTGGAAATTCCCAACCTTAGTTAAGCTATTAAGTACATTTGCCTAGCAACAACAAAACAAATTGGTGTTTCTAACAATGTGCATGAAAGCAAACTGAAAAGAATTTCAACATAAAGATAATTTAACACAGCTTATGCATATAAAACTTGTCAAACAGTCATAGTAGTTCAACCTCAGATCTATCCACTTTGATTGCCCAGTGAGTTAATATCCATCCTCAATGACCTTAACAGACAACCATTGAGCCAGTGACCCATTTACAAAATGGTGTGGACTGTGGGCCCAAGTAAGTAATTTACCTAACAAGGATAAGCAAATTATTGAACAAGATTTATTCCTTTGTCAGTGCTTAGGAGATAATCTTTGACTCATTGCAGAAGCTTGGAGATTTATTGGGAAGGGTTGTTTTGATTTGGCTAACTTACCTTTTTCAACAAGATTTGGGATGAACATTAAGATACCAAAAGATTGGATGAGGAGCAGATTAGAGAATGGTGGTACCTAACTATAAGAACAAAGAAGATGCTCAATTGCTCTAAGGCTTCGTTTGGATAGAAACCTAGGAGATAAAGGGATGGAAGGGGAATAGGAGGAATGGGAGTGATCAGGAAGCAGATTCAAGCAGTGAGTCAAGCAATGGTGACAAGGAGTTAATTCTAAGTCGTTCTCAAATTCAAGGGATTAGACCATTTGGTTTACATGGTTTTCCGTTGGCTCATGGACATTGTTGCATATTACATTTACCTAGTTAGGATTGGCCACATGCCAATAGAAAAATGGTGGATTCAGGTAATAAGTTGGTGTTTGCCTATGGGTTTTTTCCCACTGCAGTTGCTAGGGTTTTTCTCATTTCAGACATAGGTGTCTTTAATTGCATTAGAGTTTTAATCATCTTTGTCAACCTAAAGGTCAAGGAAAATGCTTTTTTGAAGGTTTCTTGATTAAAAGATTCGTTCTTGAAAGGTTTCTTGAAGATTGAAGACATTTCTTGAAAGTTGCGCAAAAACGAGGCTTGTGTGTGGGGCGAGTTTTTGGCAATCTTTGAAGAATGTTGGTGTCTTTAAATTTCTGTAATTTTTAGTCATTTCTTGATGATTATTTTGTTAATTAGTTAATTAGTCAAGTTGTTAGAATAAAATTTAAGTTAGTTAGGATTTTATGCAAGTTACAAGTATATAGAATCTAGTTGGCAAGTTGATCATACAACTTGTGCAAGTGGACAAGTTGCCACGTGATTCTTGGGTATTTTCTAGTTTGTTTAGAATCTGAAGGTTTGTTACGATTTAGTTGTTGGTTATATTATAAATAGCCACAATTCTTTTGTAACATATCAGTTTTCAGTTTTCAATAATACAAGTTATTTACATTGATATTTTGTGTGGTTTCATACGAAATTCTCAAGATTTTCGAGTGTTTGTGACTTCAAAGCTACAAAATACTTACCTTAGTTTTAGGATTTGTGATTGAGTGTTCTCACAAAGAATAAAACAATCTTAGCATTGGATTGTTGAGTGCTCCGGTCAAATCTAAGTTTTTGTGAATTGTGTGAGTAGTGAGTGTTCCAATTTGCATTATTTACAGTAAAAAAAATCTATCTTAAGTTTAAGCACTTAGTTTGAACCTAAGATATAGATCAAGTTAGTTTCACGCCAGTATATTCCTTTATTCTCAAATGCATAACAACGTACAAGTGCACACAAATGTATGTATTTTAAGTTCTCAACACCTTTGCATTGTCATGGCCTAGCGGTAGGAATATATCTTTCAACCTAGACGTTCAGGGTTTAACACCAAAAACCACTCTGTGAGTAAGTATGCCTCACCCTTCCACATCCTCTTCCCCTGAAGGGCAAGCCAACTAAAATGGGACACAACAACCCGTAATGGTTATAGTCTGATAGGGCAGTTCTTCTTACCTATCCCAATGCGGTGCCACAACAGTTGAGGATAAAAACACATTAATACTTTACCCCAGTGTCTGATTTTCTGATTAGAGGATAACACAATAATAACCTAACAATTATCCAATAACTGCCCTAACAATTATAACTAAGCACACCTTTACAGCATATATGACCATATTTCAGCTATTAATTTCAAGTTTCAAACTAAAAAATTACAATAGATAACCCAAAAAAACAAATAAATAAATAAAATAAAATAAAAATTACAATGGGATTACAACTTACCGATAATTCTTTCCAAGTTTTTTCAGCAGAATCCAGTTTGGCAATCAAATAAGGTTCCTGCAAAAACAACCCATAAAATTAAATTCTGAAATTTACCTAAAAATTAAAACTTTAAAAAGAAAAAAAAGAAAAAAAGTGAAAGGGGTAATAAAGAANATCTGAAGGTTTGTTACGATTTAGTTGTTGGTTATATTATAAATAGCCACAATTCTTTTGTAACATATCAGTTTTCAGTTTTCAATAATACAAGTTATTTACATTGATATTTTGTGTGGTTTCATACGAAATTCTCAAGATTTTCGAGTGTTTGTGACTTCAAAGCTACAAAATACTTACCTTAGTTTTAGGATTTGTGATTGAGTGTTCTCACAAAGAATAAAACAATCTTAGCATTGGATTGTTGAGTGCTCCGGTCAAATCTAAGTTTTTGTGAATTGTGTGAGTAGTGAGTGTTCCAATTTGCATTATTTACAGTAAAAAAAATCTATCTTAAGTTTAAGCACTTAGTTTGAACCTAAGATATAGATCAAGTTAGTTTCACGCCAGTATATTCCTTTATTCTCAAATGCATAACAACGTACAAGTGCACACAAATGTATGTATTTTAAGTTCTCAACACCTTTGCATTGTCATGGCCTAGCGGTAGGAATATATCTTTCAACCTAGACGTTCAGGGTTTAACACCAAAAACCACTCTGTGAGTAAGTATGCCTCACCCTTCCACATCCTCTTCCCCTGAAGGGCAAGCCAACTAAAATGGGACACAACAACCCGTAATGGTTATAGTCTGATAGGGCAGTTCTTCTTACCTATCCCAATGCGGTGCCACAACAGTTGAGGATAAAAACACATTAATACTTTACCCCAGTGTCTGATTTTCTGATTAGAGGATAACACAATAATAACCTAACAATTATCCAATAACTGCCCTAACAATTATAACTAAGCACACCTTTACAGCATATATGACCATATTTCAGCTATTAATTTCAAGTTTCAAACTAAAAAATTACAATAGATAACCCAAAAAAACAAATAAATAAATAAAATAAAATAAAAATTACAATGGGATTACAACTTACCGATAATTCTTTCCAAGTTTTTTCAGCAGAATCCAGTTTGGCAATCAAATAAGGTTCCTGCAAAAACAACCCATAAAATTAAATTCTGAAATTTACCTAAAAATTAAAACTTTAAAAAGAAAAAAAAGAAAAAAAGTGAAAGGGGTAATAAAGAAGAACATACAGCCATGCAAATAATGGTGGAAGACTGAAGATGCTTAGGAGACTGCCATGGAAGGAAATTAGATTTAGAGTGAAAGGGAATTTGTGGTAAAACGAAGCGTTTTAAGGGGGGAGCTGAGACATGAAGATTGAAGCTTGTTGATAGACTATTCATGGCTGTTGAAGAGAGAGTGAGTGGGTGAGTTGATAAGGAGATGTAGTTATGGAATCACGTCCTATGGTGAACTCAATAGTAACCGATTGTTATATCCCGGGTATCAATTCGGGTTAGGGGTGGCAGTTCAGGGCGAGTCCGATCCTACTTCGCTCCAATTCGAGAAAAAAATTCACTTCCGAATCCGCCTTAAAATAATCTGTTTCTGACTTCGCCAAAAAAATCCGACTCTGAGTCTATGTTGGTGTCAGAGTTGAATGCTAAAAATAATTCGAGTTATCCGACAATTAATCCGACTCTGCCGGATCTCCGACTTTGACTCCTACTCCGCCTTTTATTTTTCTACTAATTAGGTATAATAATTATTATTATATTTATTTTATTATCATTATAATTATTATTATCATTATTTCTATTAAACTAATATTACTATAATTTATGTGTTAACATAACTAATTATACACATATATGGCAGCTATTAACTGGTTATCAACTTATCATTAGAATTGGCAATCACTCCACTCCGACTGCCTCCGCTTAAATCTGAGGGAAAAAAATCCGCTCCGACTCCGCCACGAAAAAATCAACCTCCGACCCTGTTTAAATAATCCGACTACAATCGGAGTCAGATCCTACATAATTCGATCTGAGTCCGACCCGTTGACATCCCTAATTTGGGTTGACCCAATTGGGTTTAGGACATTTCAATTCAGGTTAGTGTCGGTCGTTTTGTCCCATTAGTTCAATCCAATCCAGTTCAAGTTCTTTCAGGAACATGTTAAAACAATTTGTTATTAATTTAGGAACAGTTCAACCCAAGCTCAGGCCATTTTGGTCAAATCCACTTCAATTCAATCAAAAACGGGTCAAGGAAAGCCAATTTAGCGAGAGGTCACAGCCTTTTTCGAGTTATCATCTAATTATCTCAAATTCTTGTCAGGAGTCAAAACTTTCTGAATGAAATTTGTGTGATGATTATTTTTATCAATTTGATTAGACTTGTTCAAAATATATTCATATGATCTCCTAACCTTCGTAAAGAAATGTGTCTAATATTAGTTGGAAATTATGCTTATTTAAATATTTAATCATATTTATTAAAAGTATTTTAGCAATATTATATACGTATCAATTAATTCTTCGTTGTGCTATTATGCAATTTTTATTTTTTGAATCTGTGATAACATAACAACTTTATTGGCTATTCGATCAATTCAAATTTGGTGAAAGACAAATGATAAATTGATACAAAGTACAATATAATAACAAAATAAATAAAAAATGTAACGAGTTAGTGTTACAGTGCATTAAACTTAAAACGTTATATCATTCTGATATGTATATTCATGTGCGTACAAATTGTTGAAAAAGACCGTCTTGCCTAGAAGACCGTCTTCTTCTTGTTATTGGGTTTGGCCCAAACAACAATACCCCATTTCCATTTAAAAAAAAAAAAAAAACATCATTCCTGTTATAAAAAAAAAAGTTTAGAGGAGAGTATTAGGAGATAATAGATTCATAAAAAAAACCTCATTCTGTTATAAAATATTATTATTTTATGGATGTCCATTATACCCCTTAGGTATGATCTAGAATGTTCTGGATACTAGGGATTATTCTACTAGAAACCCTAGTTTATGCTTGTATATATATATTTGGTATTGAATAAGAAAACAGATCTATTCTTCTCCCCACAAATACTCTCTACTAAAGACCCTAGTTTATAACACGTTATCAGCACGATTGCTTTACTAAATCAATTAGACCAACAACTTCTCCAGGTACGCATATAGAGCCTTTTCTCTAATCTCTACCTATTTTTATAATTTCTAGTCTTACTCTAATGCGCATGGATATTGTCATCACTGATTGTTTGATGACATGATCTCTAATCATAATGAGCATCAAAGAAAAGCAATAATATATAACTAATCAATCAACCTAATCTATTTGAGTAACACTTATACAAAGTATGTATGAGAACTTAAATTTCTCGTATTGTTTTGATGGTGATATCTACATATGATGTTATTGGTTATATTACTGCTCTTTAATGTCTAAGAGTCGATTCATATTTTTAATAATTGGATGGAATTTCGGTGATACTCATCTTTCTATCTTTACCATTTTCTTGTGATTTCCTAAAATACATGATCATCATATGAACATTGGCTTTTTTTTAGCATAAATATAATACTTTGATATATTTACATTATGAAGTTTCATACCATCATACAATACCTCGCACGAGTAGGAAGTACTGCAACATCTAATTATCTTATCACTAACCCAATAAATACATATTTACAATTCATACTTTGCTTCTATATGTATTCTTATGCAAATAATTCATTGAATATACAAAATATTGATAATAGAACTTTATTTGCCCACCCCTTTTATGTGAGTAACAAAGTATTAGTTTGACTCTCAATAATAATAGCTTTCTCTTAATTTGTTCATTATTGGGTAAACAATGGTATTAACTTATATTTCGACTTAAAATTTTGAATTTAGAAATTGTATATTGTTATTCATATTTTGATATGATGTATATAGCTCACATCAAATCAATTATATATATTGGGCATCCACTAATACATATATTATATTAAGTTAAATCAGAAAATATAAACACACATCTTACATATAATTGTTTTATTATTAAATTATTATAGCTCCTAACTTTACGGTTTGGTTGTTCACCTCTGGTTAAATTATAATATACTCCCACACATCATTGTTATTGGCTTGTTAACAATTTGTTTTTCCTAGTGTCATAGTGTGTTATCTAAATGAAGGTTTGTGTGCTTGTTAGGTGTGCAATTACTGAGTATGATATGGATCAAATTTTGGACATAATTAGTTCATATAGGGGTTATTATGCGCTGCTAGACAGATTTTAAATCCATAAGGTTGTCATGACTTATTAATGAGATTGATTAATTTGCTAATCTTACAGTGATGTGACTTATTTTTTTCTTCAACACTTTCGTGACAATTTGGTAGCATAACCTCTACTTGGCTCTTCTGTTACTTTCAAAAATCCCTAATTACCCATCGATTGTTTTGCTTGCTTCCTTAATGTTATTATTCGTCAATCTGACTCTCATTCCATTAAAACACTCCTCATAAGTTATCTCTCTCATTTGACCTTATTTTGACCGACTCTTTGACTTTCTGTATATTCTTCCTCTCATTTCATTGCATGCACTTTCGTAATTTTGTGTAATTTTTGCTTTATGACATTATGGTGTAATGCTTGTGTTTTCTTTAACTACTATTAGTTCCTAATTTTTAATGCTGTTTTAATATAGTGAATCATGTAAATTAGCAAAATTTTAATTGTGGCCCTTTATATTACTGGAAAGAAATATTGTCTTGAATATTAGATGCTGAAAATTCATCTAGATACAAAAGGTCTTTAAAAAACTATCAATGTAAGAAATCAAGAAAACAGTCAAGACCAAGCTAAAGCTATGATATTTTTCGCCATCACCTTCATGAGGCCCTAAGACTGAATATTTAACTATGAAAAACCCAATGGTGCTTTGGAATAATTTAAAGGAAAGGTACGACCACCAGAAAATGTTATCCTCCCTCAAGCTGTTGAATGGCTAAATATAAGATTACAAGTTAAATCAGTTATTTTTTGTGAGTATAACAGCCATGTTCAGAATCACTTCTAAATTGAAATTATGTGGAAAAAAAAAATTCTGATTGAATCTTGTCTTCTAGTGGCTGAACAAAATGATGAGCTTTTATTGAAAATTCATGAATCACGGCAACTGGTCTACTGATCCTGAAGTGATGCTGCATCCCATAAGGGATACGAATTCAATAGAGGCCCTGCCAGCAGCAGTGGTCGAGGTCGTGGTGGAAGTCATGGCCGCAGAAGAGGTCGTGGAATTATAGATGTAGAGGTGGTCATTTCAAAAAAACTTGTATTCTCACCGGAAGTGGGTAATGAGAGATGGTAGTAAAAAGCATGAGAAGCTAAAAGTGAGCTAGTGCTACCGTTGTGGAGGGAAAGGGCCACTGGTCTCGTATATGTCGTACACCAAAGCATCTTGTGACCTTTATCAGCAGTCTGCAAAAAGAAAGGGAAGAAAGTGGAGACTAACTTGGTATATGAAGATGGCGAAGGTGATTTGATAATGGTGATACAACACCTGGAAGTGGCAGATTTCTTAACCACCCGCTGACGGGATAAGTAAATTAAGTCAATATAATTCATGTATGATCTATAGCAACTAAATGATTTAGTAGTTTAGCATCAATTTAGCTAGAATAATTTGTTATTTACTTTGCGTTTGTTTTATTATGCATGAACTTGATAGTAAAGTTTGTTTTGTGTGCTTGTACAGTTGTTACTTAATTTTATTTTAGGTACTTTGAATATTGGAATTTAGGGTATGTTACTTACTTTCTATTGTTTTATTTGAAGAACTAGAATGCTCCAAGCTCATTAACAATAAATGGTGAGAGAAATATGTTTAGCAGATAGTGCAACTACCACTACGATACTTAAAAATAAGAGATATTTTTTTCAATTGAAGATGAAAATATAAGTGTGAATAATATATCCGGGTAGTGCAAACATTATTGAAGGCTCCGGAAGAGCAACTATATTGTGCCTATGGGAACAAAATTCGAAATTATTGATGCTTGTACTCCCCTAAGTCTCAAAGAAGTTTATGAGTTTAAAGATATCCGTCAAACGGATACCATATGAGACAATAAGTGAAGGAAATAATGTAATTCTTCAAATTACGAGTATAACCCAGGCACTAAGCAGGTTTTGAGAGATTATCTGCACTCTCCACTGGCTTTTATACACAAGATTAATGTTATTGACGAAATTGCTATTGTAAACCAGAAGTTTACAGATAGCTTTATAGTTTGGCATGACCGGTTAGGCCTCCGGTTATCAATGATGCAAAAAATATTGAAAATCACATGGACACTCTTGAAGAGCCAGAGAGATTCTTCAAAATGATTTCTTGTGCTGCTTGCTCCCAAGGTCAGTTTTACATTCGGCCATCACCAGCGAAAATAAATTATGAATCTATTTCTTTCCTTGAACGTATACAAGGAGACATATGTGGACCAATACATCCACCATTGGACCATTAGATATTTATGGTTTAATCGATGCATCGAATAGATGGTCACATGTGTCCTTACTATCAAACCAGCACCTGGCGTTTGCAAGGTTACTTGCTCAATGTGATAAGATTACGAGCACAATTTCCAGATTTTCCTATTAAGAATATACGTCTGGATAATGCTGGTGAATTACTTCAAAGGTTAATGATTATTGTATGGCTATTGAATTAATGGTTGAACATCCTGTAGCACATGTTCATACACAAAATGGTCTTGCAGAATCACTAATTAAACGTCTTCAGTTGATTGCTAGACCATTTATATGAAGTCGGAATCTACCGATTTCTACTTGGGGACAATGCTCTTTTACATGCCGAGCACTATTCGCATAAGAGCAACCAGTAAAACATAAGTCTCCCCATCACAATTGTTTGTGTCAGGAACAGATATTTCCCATCTAAGAATTTGGATGTGCGGTTGTATGTTCCAATTGCTCCACCACAACGCTCTAAGATGGGTCCCAAAGGAGGCTGGGAATTATGGTGTTTTGAATCCTATTGCAATAATTAGATACTAGAGCCATTAACAGGTGTCTATTTACTGCTCGTTTTGCAGATTGTCACTTTAACGAGTTAGTTTTCCCGCACTTAGGGGGAAGAGCCAGCAGCTGGAAAATGAAATTAGTTGGATGAATCATCATTAAACACCTGATCCTCGCACTAAACAATGTGAATTGGAAGTCCAAAAGATAATTAATTTACAAAGCTTAGCAAATCAATTGCCAGACGCATACTGACCTAAATAGAGTAACTAAGTCACATTATACCAGTTGTAAATGCTCCTATCAAGATTGATGTCCCTGAAGGACAATCATAGGAGTCTAGGCACGCCTGAAGCGTGGTAGACCGGTAGGTTCCCAAAGTAAGAATCCTCGGAAAGAAAATGGAGCGATGATAAGTAATGACCAGATTGAGGAAGCAATAAAAATGAAGGATCTCTAGAAGGACCATAGATATGACAAATGATAGTGTTCTAGAAGAACCTCAGGTACCTGAAAATGAAGAGATATCAACGTTTGATGTCATGTCTAGATAACTTGGAACCGAAATGAAATCGACGGCGATGATGTTTTTGCATATATGTAGACATTGTGTTATGAGTGAAAAAAGGATCATGAGCCAGTCCATTGAAGATGTAGGAAAAGAGATGATTGGCCAAAATGGAAAAAGCAATTGATGACGAAATTGAAATCACTGCAAAGAGAGAAGTATTTGTGGGCCAGTAGTAGTATATACGAGGTATAAAACAGTGGGATATAAATGGGTCTTTGTGCGGAAAAGAAAATAAAAGGTGTGAATTGTGAGACACAAAGCAGCACTGTAGTGCACAAGGCTTCCACAAGACCTGTATTGATATTGAGGAGACATATTCTCCCGTGGTGGATGCAAACTACTTTCAGATTCTTAATTAGTTGGCAGTAAGACAAGTGGACATTGATTTACGAGCTAATGGATGTTGTAACAGCTTACTTATACGGCCCACTTGATAGTGATATATACATGAAACTCCCGGAAGGTTTAAGTGCCTGAAGCAACTGGTGCGCGTTCTCGAAGAAAAACATGTATTAAGTTAAATAGATCCCTTTATGGATTGAAACAATCAGGCGTAGTGTGTATAGTGACTATGTGAAACTGCGAAAGAAAATTATAAAAATGACCCTATTAGCCCTTGTATTTTAATAGAAATTCGGGTCAGGTTTTGTGGTATTGCATTGTCTATGTGATGGATTTGAAAATCATTGGAACTCCAGAAGAGATTTCATAACAGATGGAATACTTGAAAAAGGAGTTTGAAATGAAGATCTTGGTAAGACAAAATTTTGTTTAGGGGTTACAAATTGAGCACCTAAAAGAAGAATCTTGTGCCATCAAACTAACAACACAGAGAGGTGCTCAGAGATTTTATATGGATTAAAGCACCATCCGGTTTAACTAGCCCAATGGTGTTTAAGTCACTGAGGTTGATAAAGATCCTTTTCGCTATGGGAAAATGGAAGAGATTTTGGTCTGAAGTACCATATCTAAGTGCAATAGGAGCATGATGTACCTGCTAGTCACACAAGACCCACAATCATTCTCTATCAATCTATTAGCAAGTTAGTTCATGTCCTACCGAAGGCATTGGAATGGAGATTAAGCATATATTCGCTATCTACAAGGTACGAAAGATAAAGGTTTGTCTTTTCCAACACCTCCAAAGAAGAATTAGTTGGTTTTGAGATGCTGGTATTTATCAGATCCTCATGTGCTCGATCACAAAATGGATATGTATTTACATATGGTGGTACCGCAATCTCTTGGCGTTATTGAACAAAACATGCTGCACTTCTTCTAATCATGCAGAGAGGAAAAGGGCCAGGAATGGCAAGAGCATGACTGTGAAGGGCTGGATGTGCAAAAGGAATCAGGACTGGATGGGAGCCTTGTTGCGCAGTGGCATTGCACGCGAAGGATTCCCTCCCGTAAGCGAAACCAGACCCGAGTACGGCGAATTCTTCTCGAAGACCCCAACCCACAGCCTCATCTCCACTCTCTAATTGAAGATGAAAAAAAGACAAGACCGGGTGTGAGAAGTCTCTAAATATGAGACCTCATTCCGTATGCTTTATCCCCACACGCTTTCGCAAACTGCCCATCCTCACATAATAAACCAAATAGGGGCGAGAGAAAAAATCGGATCACGCCAAATATAATACGAACAAAGAAGGAATCAAGGAAAATACAAAAAGAACTACATTATATGAAGACAATGCAGCCTGTATTGCACAACTCAAGGAAGGGTACATTAAAGGTGACAAGACGAAGCATATTTTGCCAAAGTTTTTCTTCACCCATGACCTTCAGAAGAATAGTGAGATTAGTGTCCAACAGATTCGTTCAAGCGAAAATTTAGCAGATCTATTTACCAAGGCGCTTCCTACTGCTACATTCAAGAAATTAGTTCATCAAATCGGGTTGCGTCATCTCAAGGATCTCAACGGATGATATCATGAGGGGGAGTCAATGCGCGCTGTACTCTTTTTCCCTTAGCTATGGTTTTTCCCACTGGGTTTTCCTGTTAAGGTTTTTAATGAGGCAGCATTGCACATGCGTATTATAAAATGATGTATATTTGCTTTATAATGGACATCCAAGGGGGAGAGTTATAAAATATTATTATTTTATGGATGTCCATTATACCCCTTAGGTATGATCTAGAATGTTCTGGATACTAGGGATTATTCTACTAGAAACCCTAGTTTATGCTTGTATATATATATTTGGTATTGAATAAGAAAACAGATCTATTCTTCTCCCCACAAATACTCTCTACTAAAGACCCTAGTTTATAACACATTCCTGTTATAAAAAAAAAGTTTAGAGGAGAGTATTAGGAGATAATAGATTCATGTTCATCTCTTAAATCATAAGGGAGTATATACATATATAGATATATTCAGGGTATAATGGATATCCACTAAATACATATATTATATAACAATTTCATCATCATTTGAGAAAAAACAAAATCGTTTCATAACTTCATCTTCAACAACCTAGAGAGAGAAAGATTCCACCACCAAAAAGTTAGAGAGAGGAGCCGCCATTGTTGTCCTTTGAAGCTATTTTTGTTTTTTGTTTTTCTAAGCTTTAACACGACAAAAATCATCGATCTTCAACCTTGCTTTGTCAAGTTCATTCTCGTTTTATTTTCCCCAAATTATAGGGTTTCGATTCCTTGTTTTTTATACTATCAATTCAATTTTTGTGTAATTTTAATCCAAGAACAACAATAAATCAACAATTATGCACATAATTCTAATTGCTTCGAATTTTGGTAAATCAGATTAAAATATAATAGAATACCAGAAATGCAACAGCAAAATTCTTCAATTAAGGCGCGGAAATTGCTTTGCTTATACTTGACATTATTGATTTATGGTATATTCTTGCTATTATTGTTTGATTTATTATTACTGTGACTCATGCATGAAGTATGGAGTACTAGTTTATATTTTCATGGAGTATTTTTCTTGGTAATGTTGACTACTCCATTATTTATACACACTTTTCAATGACTTATTATATGCCTTGCTTGAGGAATAGTTGAACAAAAATGGAAACTAACCAAAATAATGTTTTGTTCGTTTTCAATGACTTATTATCTTGTTTCTGGATTGAGTATAAAAGGGATATATGAAGTTTTTTTTGTTGTTCTGTGCATCTTTGTGATGGGTAAATTCCCATGAAAAAGGGACAACTTTCGTGTAGTTTGTAATTGGATATAACTATTACGATTTTGTTTCGGATAAATCATTTTCTTAATATATCTTTTCTTCATTCTCAATTTATTTTTCTACTGTAAGTATGGAGTATTTCTTCACTTGCTTCTCTTCTTTTTGTTGTACAGCAATTAGTTGTTTGTTTACATGTTTTAGTTTATGTTTAGATAAGTTAGTTATTATTCATGATTTAGTTGCTGAATAAGAGTACTAGTTACCAAATTGCTACAGAAGGCGTACGTGACCTTATCCCTAGGAATCTACACGTAGGTTGAGGTTGGATGACGAATAATTTGCACAGTAAACGAGAATATGTTTATGATCATATTAAAAATTGACATGAATTTTTGAGATTTACTGGCTCATGCACATATTCATATGATTGAATGGTTAGTAGGACTAAGCATTGATTCATTATGATGAAGTACACTATTGATGCATTCATAATCACCTTAAATGTTATTGGCTAATTTTCGGTTTGATTAAAATACTTAGTTAAGATTAGTAGCATAATAGTTGATGTTTGGCAAGATTTAGTTATTATATTAATTAGTTTAGTTGTTATATTTTATTTTCTTAGTTTTGTTCCAATTATATACTAATTAATAGCTTCTATTTTTGCTTTTACTTTCTACATACTTTATAGTTGCTATGAGGTATAAAACACCAGGTAGAAAAGGTTTTGACTATGCTAAAAATATCCATTGTAGCAAGGATGTAAAACAGAAGAAAGAAGGAAGCAATTCTGTTGTTGCTGTTGCTACTTCTTCTAAAGCTAAAGTCAGGTATGTTATGTCAAAACTAAATTATACTCGTGTCCTTTTATTTAATGGTATTTCATAAAATATTATTGTGTGCATTATCAATTAATCATGTATTATAAATTTATTTTTATAGGGATTTCAAACCTGTATGCAATCCCGATCTTTTGTTTGATATGATAAGTAGTTTGAGTCCTGACCAACAAAAATCTGTTGAAGAAATTGGTTTTGGTGGTTTATTGAAATTAAGGTCTACTTACATGGATAAGAGTTTGATTAATTGGCTTTTACAAAGGTTTGATTGTATTGGCTACATGTTACATCTGAGTAACAATTGTCCTTGGGTTCAATTAGATTGTTATGATGTTAAGGATGTTTTTAGGCTCCCTTGTAACATAGGGATTGATGTTGTTGAAACGACCTGTTTTAGGAAACCGGAAACACCTGATAAAATCATGGTTGATAGGTGGAGGAAGGAGTTTGATGTCCCTGAAAATCAACAATCTGCTTATCTTCGACAAGTATTACCAAAACTGATTGAGTTAAAGGAAGGTGGTGAGGTGTTCAAACGATACTTTGTTGTGTATTGTTTAGGTTTTTTTTAATCCCCAAGGCTAATAGAATGATTGATGTTCAGGTTCTTAAATCATTAGAGGAAGTGGATAAGATTTGTACATTTAACAGGTGTCAATATGTGTTAGATCAATTAGGATTGAGTGTGTATTGTTGGAAAAAGAATTCCAATGATGTAGTTGGTGGCTGTGTTTTTTTTTTCTACAGATTGCTTATTTGCACCAAATGAAATTCTAAGGTGTAATTCCACCTTCTACTCTACTTTTGAAATCTAACTGGTGTGATGAGCATGTAAAGCAAAGGCTAAACAAGGAAAAGATTGCCGGATTTGGTTTATCACATGTTGATCAAGAAACCTATCCTGTCAGTAAAATGATTCTTCTAAGAAACTCCAACAAGTCTTTTGTTTTTGGAGTTGATTCTGGTCCATCTTTCAATCTTGATTCTACGATAAGCTGTTAGTTTCAATTAGTTATTCACTTCTTTGAATGCTTTAGTTTAAGTTTTAATTTAATTAGTTATGATTTTTATTATTTAGCTTAATCAATTAAGGTAGTAGTTGACATGAATACAAATTGAGTCAGGCTTTTCTAACTTTTAGTTACTGAATGATGATAATTATTTTTTCATTTTTTCTTTAATATAATACATTCAAATAATAAATAAGGAATAGTAAGCTCATAAGTTGATGTTTGGCATGCTTTTGTTATTATATAAACTATTTAGTTGAGCCTTTTCCAACTTGTGTATAATGTCTCTTCTACTCTTCTCCTCAAATTAAATAAAAGATAGGACATGATATCATTCTAATAAGACCACCTTCCTAATCAGATAACCTGCATAAAACTTAAACTACTAGCTAGCTAGAGAATACTCTCATTTTAAAACTTGAGCAATCAACAACTTCTTGTTTGTGAGATTTCTTCAAGCTTCTCTAAACAACAAGGCCTTGTTAAATGACACCGTGTCACTCATCCCAAGGCCTTCTTCGACTTTTACAATTTCTGCTATGATTTTGGATTGTTTGAGTGCACTAAAACATGTAGGTGTGCCTAATAGCAATTAGTTGATTTTTTTTTGTTTAGTTGCTAGATTAAATTAATTAGTTATCCACTATTTGTGTGTGTTGATTTTGGATTGTTTAGTTAGTGGACCCTAACATGTAATTTGTGCCTAGTAGAAAATAATTGATGTTTTTGATTATTTATAAGTTTCTAGATTAAATTAATTAGTTATCTACTATTTTAGTGTGTTGGTGTTGCTTCCTCAACTGCTAGAGTTGATGAGCATGTAATCATGATTCCAATCCCCAAGGGTGGTTTAACGGATTCAGAAATTCAAGGATCTGGCAAGGACGTAAGTATAACTTGTTTAACGTTTTAAATTAGTTGATTATTTATAAAACATTTTATAATTTTTTTCTATGGTGTTTAATTTTGATTGTTGTTTTGTTTTTCAAGGAGTTGAGTAGAGAACTTGCTACAACATCAAGAGACTTGAATGCTGTCACTGCGACTCATATGGAACGCATTACATCAATAACTAGTCGCTACATCATTTTGATTCTGATTTTTTCCAAAAGATCGATGAAATAGTTGATTTTATGATTGCTTTTAAGGCTAATTTATCTAAGTCTTTAGCGAAATCCAATGATGCAAATAACATGAGTGATGTGGGGGTAAATAGAGCCAATGATGATGCTTCAAAAGTAACTAGTGAAGTTTTGAATGATCTAAGGTCAGAAGTTGCGTTGGGTTCAAATGTTAGTGATTGTGAAAAGGAAAGTATAGATAACAGCTTTGGGTGCTCCATTGATTGCGGTCCTACGGATGCTACAATTGTTTATTTTTCTACATTTATGAGGCAGAACCAACAATATTTCACAAAATGGACAAAGCTTCAAAAGAAATTTAGTTATTGTTGTTAAATCAAGGTATCTCTTTATTTAGTTATCCTTTTTTGATTTAGTTACTGTTTATATGGCTTTAGTTAATGTTTTTTTTTGTCTAGTTTAGTTTTTTATTCTTTTTTTTATTTTTTATTTTTTTTTGAGACTTAGTTTCCCCTTATCCTATTTTAGTTACTTTATTCACTGATTTAGCTATTATGTTATACATTTTATGCAGCGAGGAATTGATTTGTTTCGGTGAATATCATCTTCTTCAAAGAGAACATTTGTTGTCAACGTTGCCTAATACAAATATAAAAACTTCCATTATTGAGTGTTAGTCTTTGCTTCTCAATAAGATCAAATCATGCAAAAAAGAGCCTTCTACTTCATTCTCGCTTCCTTTTTGATGTTGAATACACTATAATTCTGGAAGATGTTGCGACATGGAAGAAGTCAGCAGATTCCAAGTTCGAAGTTGATGATCAACTGATAAATGATTGGTATTTTTGGGTTGATGAAATCAATCATTCTAATGCTGATTTAAACGATGTGGATTTGGTTTTTTTTTACCCCTTTCTTGTTTTTGAGCTGCTTTGTTTTTCAATTTGATTTGTACACTTTTTAACTAATTAATTTCATGTTACAGTTTTTCTTACCGATATCTAATCGCAATCACTACAATTGTTTGGTGATAAATTTCAAGAAGGAGAAACTACAGTTTTTGGATAACAAAATCCGCTCAAAAGAAGAAATGGTCGATTTGAGAATTTTGGTGTCATATATTGTAAGTTACCATTTCTTTGTTTTTAGTTATGTTATAAATGGTTTTAGTTATAATATTCAATTCATTAGTTAAATTATTTACTTTTATGTGTTTAGTATGTATTTTTTTTAACCTTTCTTGTAATATAGGTTGAGAACTTTTCTTCGTTTTCGTTAAAAAGAGGCCATTTGCATGCTGTGGATATTTTGGAATATGGTTTTGAACCAATTAAGTTTGTGTGGAGGTCAAATAAGTTTGATTACGATTCTGGGGTTTATTTGATGATGCACATGATGATGTTTTATGGTCAACCTTTTCAAATCTGAACTTGGAAAGCCCTGCAAAAGACGTTTCTATCGTGCTGAAATTTGTTCATATTTATTGCTTGCTGATATTAGTGAACGAAGAAAGGAAGTTCTATGTTCCTTAGAAGATTTTAATGATAAGAGAATTGTTTTATTAGATGATGTTCTTGTTCGCCAAAAAGAAAAGGAAGCTGCTCTAGAGCAAAGAAATGTGGCAAAAAAGAAACAAAAGAGAAAAGCCAATGAGGTATATTTAGTTCTTTCTTTGATTTTAGTTGCAACCCATTACATGTTTTAGTTTTTGTTTAGCTTGAAATTAGTTTTTTATTGTCTTCATTTATAAATGATAATTCTTTTAATCATTTTTGTTTAGAAGGGAGCAGATAAGGAGGTAGTTGGTGATGAACCACTTAAGAAGTTTATGAAACAAGATGACAAGAAGAAACAAGCAGTGAATGGTGACAAGACAGCTATTCCAAAACAAGTGGAGAGAAGAAAAAGTGTGTGAAGTTTATCTCACCCAAATAAGCCATGCATGATTGTTTTAGTTTAAGTATTCAACTGTTTAGTCTTGGTTTTTTGGATAATAGTTGAACTTGATGGAATTTTGTGGAATGCTTTGTTCAACGCCAACAGTTGTAAATTTCTCTAGTCTTGGTAATTGTGTGATCCTTTTTAGTTTAAATTTTGTGTAAACCTTTGTCAAACTCATAATATCTACAAGGAAGATGCATCAATTTTTGTGCAAGGCAAAAGCCACTTATAGTAATCCCTTTAGTTCATTTAGTTATTGTTTTTGTGATTTAGTTATTCTTTTTTCTTAAATTAGTTTTTGCTTTACTTTATTTAGTTCTTATTTTACATAAATAGTCATTATAGGCAATGAAGCTATTGGTGAAGCACTAACCAAAAAGAATTGAATCTACTGTTGGTGAGTTACCCAGCATTACAAGCAGGCTGTACGATGAGTAACAATTCAGTGAAACAATCCATCATAAAAATTGCAATAGTTAGGCTTTTTCTCTATTTAGTTACTCTGTAATTGACTTAGTTTTTCTTTTTCTAGATTTAGTTATGCCTTTTCTTAAATTAGTTTTTGTTTTACTTTATTATAAGGTGAATAAAATTAATTTTAATTAATTTGTGGTATAAACTAGACCAAATATATATGTTTGTGGTATAAACTAGGGAGTGTTATAAACTAGATGTATTCCTGTTATTAAATCATAAGGGAGTACATATATATATATATAGACATGGGAAACAATTAGGGTTTCCTTAGAGAATTATACACCTAGTATCTAGAATATACTAGAATAATCATAGGGGTATAATGGGTATCCACTAAATACATATATTATATAACACTCCCCCTTGGATGACCATTATCGAATAGTATGCCTCATTAAAACCTTACTAAGAAAAACCCTGTGGGAATAAAAACCTAGTGAAGGAAAAAGAGTACATCACTTTCGTAATACGTTTTATGATGTTGCCTCATTAAAAACCTCACCAGGAAAACCCAATGTGGGACAAAACCATGGTTAAGGGAAAAAGAGTGCAACACGTATTTTCTCCCCCTAATGAAT
Organism: Suaeda aralocaspica; assembly: GCA_016808085.1. Classification (NCBI taxonomy): domain Eukaryota; kingdom Viridiplantae; phylum Streptophyta; class Magnoliopsida; order Caryophyllales; family Amaranthaceae; genus Suaeda; species Suaeda aralocaspica. The sequence continues at coordinate 590,074 of PYUH01001008.1, forward strand.
GCATAACTTGAGATCTTTTAGAATAATGAACCCAACGTCTTTGGTAGTAGCTTCGCACTTGAAGTAGAATAAAATTCAACTCCTTGGTAGTTGATCCTTCCTTATTGGACTTCAATCTTCAACATGAGATATATTCATTTCTTCATACTCTTGAAAATAATACATATGTTGTGTTTATCATTACTTCATCTTTGTTAAATTGCCACAAATATTAAACTTATGCCTTCTTCTGGAAGCTATATAAAGTAGCTGTTGATAATTACATATTGATAATAATTTATGGCAACTTGTGATATTATCAACATCATTGTCTAATCTTATGTAAATTAGTAATTACATTTAAGTAATACTTATTTGTTTATGATTCTTCTGGACCATAAAAGGATTATCCTTATAATATCAAGTTCTCAAATGAACATAAGATTCTGATTAGCACTCACATACTCAAACTTCAGGTTGAGTGTTGTTAATTTAGTCTTAAACTCTTCAGGAGTTTGATAATAATGTCACCATTGTCCATTGAGGTGTTCAAAATATTTCGTATAGAACTTGAAGCACTAGATATTTGAATATGTCTTGTACAAGTTCTTCTGAAACTTTTATGCATAATTCACAACATGCTATTAAAACGCCTCCATCTGTATAATTTCATCACAAATATATTCTCATTGGAGTGTAAAATTTTTAGTGTAAATCTTCATACTATTGTAAACACATCTTACTATAATGGACAAAATTTTACGTATATCACAATTTTTGTATAAAATTAGTACATGTAATATGATGAGATGTGAAATTTATATGAACAAAATTTTGAGCATAAAACATATACTACGTATATAATGAGTGATGCATCTAATCACTAATTGACACATGCAATGAATTATGCGTTTATCTACGACTCACACATGCACATAAATGTAAGACTAAAAAAATGCAAGACACTGTACAATGTGAATTTTAAAAATCTATTGCTGGACTTCTGGTCCTTGATGATCATCATTATTCACCTTTAGTTGGACTTCTAGTCCATGATAATCATTGATCATTCTCAATATGTCGACATAAAAGTGGACTTTTATTTCAGATCCCTATTCTCAAATCCACTACTTTTGCATATGCATATAATCCATCGGTTCCATCATATACCGGTATCACATTTTTCAAGATATAATTTGCATGCTATTTTACAATGATATCTGAATACATTTCCCATTGGTACCATTAGTCAATTATAACATCTTCGTTCTTATATCATAGGCCATCTGTTATAATTCAGATATCTATACCACTTCCGGGGCATACATTATGGCATTAATATACCATTACACTTTCAATAGTGTCAACTGCACTTTCTTGCCATATTTTACATATTTATTTTGGAACCGATCATACAACCTACACTTCAGGTGTAGTGATTCAAGTATTATTGGCAAGATTTATCTCAATGTACTGTATATACATAATATGGCCAAAATGTATCTTCAATGCCATGTAAAATGAGACATAACTGAATACAAATCAAACCATAGATGTGCAACATACCTTTAAAGTATATAGACAAAAGTTGGCAATAATATCTCAAATAGTCATTATAGGGATCATCACTTTATAATTTAGTAATTTTGCCAACTTATCCCAATTCTTCTCCCCCTAAGTTGGTAAAATTTTCAAATATAGGGGCATCATATTCTTAACCAACTTAGTGTATAATTTCATGTGCAAAAATATTTCATCTAATAAAAGATTTATTAACAAATTTCATCGTTTAGAAGAGATATATTCAACAAAATATTTGTCTCTTCTGGAGAACGATATTAATCGATGAAAACCATCTCTTCTCTAACTTATGATGCACATCACACATTTGTTTATAAATTCATCATAAACTGTTCTCTTCTAGAGATTAATGACAATGGGGAGACAATTATTGTGCAGTTGTCGGTTTATTCTTGTGTGCTGACATTCAACAGCCCCAATAAAAAAAATGATTGTTATATAAACATAATCATGACTTAGCTTATACGCATGTAACTCCACTCAATGGTGATCTTTTGGATTGCCAATGACTTTGTTAATGAGTTTTAACTTACTCAATGTGTTAACATACAAGGTGGTTTGGTAAGCCTTTAGTCACATAATATAGAACAACATATAAGCTATTTTAGTGAACTTCTGGTCACTCATTGCATATCAATATCCAAAGTTGATCAAAAATAGATTTTCCTTTTCTTGAAATTTTCTTAAAAATCATAATCCAAATATAGCTCAATTTCAATGTTCGTTAATTATGTCTTGCCATTCAAAACATTTCACATATCTAACATGAGAGAGCGTCAGCACATTATTTCATATCAAATTGAAACTTCAGGTTTCCCTTACGGGTGATTATACTATACATTAAACCCGGATGGCCTAATTGAATTATCACATCCAATCACTTTCTAAATTCTGGTCAGTTTTCAAACAATAGTGATCACTTTATTATGCCTACTCCATGCATGGCCATGATGATTAATATGATGTGATATAAAAGCACTAGCAAGTGTTTCTTTCTATACTTGGCAAGACTAATGCTTTATGCAACAATCATTATTCATACTCTGCTAGAGCATTGATTATTATTATCATGATACATGTTAATTAAGTTGGACATATTATACTCTTCTAGAGTATTTTATATAATCTTGGCACATATCGATTTTACTAAACATAAATATATTCTAATGAAAATTCATCATAACGTATCATTTTCTTTCATATTTAATGATAATTATGTTCATAACTCAATAGTCTACCACGTTTCAGGCTTAATCTATGTTCGTGAGCAACTTGTGTTGTCCTTCTGCGACAACATTAATTTTAATTACGGCACTGATAATTGATTTTTAATCAATGAAATTCTAAATCATTCATATCCATCTTCAGGATGTTATCATTATTCTAAACATTTAACTATTTTATTGCCATCTTTATTGAATAGATCATCATATGTACCAAACTGACCATCAATGTATTTTATAACTCATGGAATAAAAAAATACTATCTCCCCCTAAACCTTGCATATGGGGCATGAAATTAGTCCAACAACATTTAATCTCATATTCTTCTTAAGCCATGAATTCTTTAGGCAATGTCATGTATCATGTAAAGTAAATTATTCATAAAACTCACATCTTTTTCTATTGCCCATATATACAAATTTTTATAATGATAATTCCAAAAATTATGGGCATAATGAATACATTATTTAACTAAGTTTCTCACGATGTCATACTCAATTTCTTAAACTCATACAATTATTTCTTGCTAATAAAATAAATATTATGTATTCGTGTTTGCAATTCTTTCAAAACTTTGCATGAATTACAAACAATAAAGGAAATATCATGCAAACATAATTATTATTCTTTCGATTATACATTTTCTCATTTACTTATGGGAAATGAATAAATCTAGTTATATATGCATCATCAATACTCACTTATAGTTTGTTATCTTGAATATCTACCACAAATAATGAACTACTAGAGCACCAAATAACTTATCCATGTTCAGAGTCACTTCTAAACTGAAATTATGTGGAGAAAAAAAAAACTTATGGGGATATGTTGGAAAAGACATATACCACTTTTCACAAGGATAATCTCTTATTGAGGAAACAATATCATGAAAAGGATTTTAAAAAAAGAAAATATTCTGAATTGATATCTTGTCTTCTAGTGGCTGAACAAAATGATGAGCTTTTATTGAAAATTCATGAATCACGGCCAACTGGCTCTACTCCATTCCCTGAAGTGAATGCTACATCCTACAATGGGATACGAATTAACAATAGAGACCCAGCTGGTAGCAGTGGTCGTGGTGGAAGTGGCCACGGAAGAAGACGTGGCCAATTAGAGGTAGAGATGAAAGACATATGACTTTAGCAAATAAAGCTTTAGTAACTTACATTCATAATTTAGCTAGATAATTTGTGTTTTACTTTGGTTTTGTTAATTATGCATGAACTTGATAGTACAGAAGTTTATTTGTGCTTTAAGACTTTGTTACTTTAATCTATTTTAGGTACTTTAAATATTTGGATATTTAGGATATGTTATTTACTTTCTATTATTTTATTTGAGAACATGAATGCTCTCCAAGCTCAATTAACAATAAATGGTGAAGAAATATGTTAGCAGATAGTGCAACTACTCATACGATATACTTAAAAATAAGAGATATTTTTCTCAATTGATGATGAAAAATAAGTGGGAATACTATATCCGGTAGTGCAAACATTATTGAAGCTCCGGAGAGACAAACTATATTAATGCCTATGGGAACAAAATTGAAATTATTGATGCTTGTACTCCCCTAAGTCTCAAAGAAATTTATTGAGTTAAAGATACCGTCAAAACGGATACCCTATTGAGACAAAGTGAAGGAAAAATGAATTTTTTCAAATTACGAGTATTAACCCAAGGCACTAAGCAGGTTTTGAAGAGATATCTGCCTATCATACTGGCTTGTACTACACAAAGATTAATGTTATTGAGACATATGCTATGTGAACCAGAAGTTTACAGATAGCTTTATAGTTTGGCATGACCGGTTAGGCCATCCCGGTCCATCAATGATGCGAAAAATAATTGAAAATTCACATGGAAATTCTTTAAAGAGCCAGAAAATTCTTCAAAATGTATTTTGTGCTACTTGCTCCCAAGGTAAGTTAATAATTAGGCCATCACCAGCGAAAATAAATTATGAATCTATTTATTTCCTTGAACGTATACAAGGAGACATATGTGGACCAATACATCCACTATGTGGACCATTTAGATATTTTATGGTTTTAATCGATGCATCGACTAGATGGTCACATGTGTCTTATATCAACCCGCAATTGGCGTTTGCGAGGTTACTTGCTCAATTGATAGATTACGAGCACAATTTCCAGATTTCCCTATTAAGAATATACGTCTGGATAATGCTGGTGGAATTTACTTCACAGGTTTCAATGATTACTGTATGGCTATTGGAATTAATGTTGAACATCCTGAGCACATGTTCATACACAAAATGGTCTTGCAGAATCACTAATTAAACGTATCAATTGATTGTAGACCATTACTTATGATGTCGGATCTACGATTTCTGCTTGGGACATGCTATTTTAACATACTGCATCACTAATTCGCATCAGGCCAACCAGTAAACATAAGTTTCCCCATCACAATTGGTTTGTGGTCAGGAACCAGATATTTCCCATCTAAGAATTTTGGATGTGCTGTATATGTTCCAATTGCTCCACCACAACGCTCTAAGATGGGTCCTCAAGGAGGCTGGGCATAATGTCGGGTTTGAATCCCCATCAATATTAGATACCTAAAGCCATTAACAGGGGATTTAATTACCGCTCATTTTGCAGATTGTCACTTTAACGAGTCAATTTTCCCAGCATTAGGGGGAGAGAACAGGCAGCTGGAAAAAGAAATTAGTTGGAATGATCATCATTAAATCACCTTAATCCTCGTACAAAACAATGTGAATTGGAAATTCAAAAGATAATTAATTTACAAAGCTTAGAAATCAATGCCAGACGCATTTATTGACCTGAATAGAGTAACTAAGTCACATATACCACTGTAAATTTTCCTATAAGATTGATGTCCCTGAAGGACAATCTCATGAGGCTAAGGCACGCTGAAGCGTGGTAGACCAGTAGGTTCCAAAGATAAGAATCCTTGGAAAAGAAAAGGAGCATGATAAGTAATGGCCAGATTGAGGAAGAATAAATGAAGGATCTCTAGAAGAGACCATAGACATAACAAATGATAGTGTTCCAGAAGAACCTCAGGTACCTGAAAATAAAGAGATCTCAACAGATTATGTCATGTCTAGAATAACTTGGAACCAAAATGAAATCGACGTCGATGACCTTTGCATAAATGTAGCACTTGATGGTATGAATGAAAAAGAGGATCATGAGCCTAAGTCCATCGAAGAATGTAGGAAAAGAGATGATTGGCCAAAATGGAAAGAAGCAATTGTGCAGAATTGAAATCACTTGCAAAGAGAGAAGTTTGGGCCAGTAGTTCGTAACTGAAGGTGTAAAACCAGTGGATATAATATGGGTTTTGTGCGGAAAAGAAATGAAAAGGGTGAAATGTGAGACACAAAGCACGTAGTTGCACAAGGATTCTCACAAAGACCTGATATTGATTTTGAGGAGACATATTCTCCTGTGGTGGATGCAAACTTTCAGATTCTTAATTAGTCTGGCAGTAAGACATGGACTTGATTTACGATAATGGATGTTGTAACAGCTTACTTATAACGACCACTTGATAGTGATATATACATGAAACTCCCGGAAGGTTTCAAGTTGCCTGAAGTAACTGGTCGGTTTCGAGAAAATTGTAAATATCAGAATCCTTTCATGGATTGAAACAATCAGGGATATGTGGTATAATCGCCTTAGTGAATATATGTTGAAGAAAATTATAAAAATGAACCCTATTAGCCCTTGTATTTTCATAAAGAAATTTGGGTCAGATTTTGTGATTATTGCTGTCTATGTGATGATTTGAATATATTGAAATTCCAGAAGAGATTTCAATAACAGTGGAATATTTAAAAAAGGGTTTGAAATGAAAGATCTTGGTAAGACAAAATTTTATTTAGGGCTACAAATTGAGCACAAAAGAAGGAATCCTTGTGCATCAAACTACATAACAGACAAGGTACTTAGAAGATTCTAATGGATAAAGACACATCTGTAACTAGCCCTATGGTTGTAAGACACTAGATGTTGATAAAGATCCCTTTCGCCCTCGGTAAAATGATGAAGAGATTCTTGGTCCTGAAGTACCATATCTAAGTGCAATAGGAGCATTGATGTATCTTGCTAGTCACACAAGACCCGACATATATCTCTATCAATCTATTAGCAAGGTTTAGCTCATGTCCTACCCGAGGCGATTGGAATGGGGTTAAGCATATATTTCGCTATCTACAAGGTACGAAAGATAAAGGTTTGTTCTTCTAACACCTCAAAGAAGAATAGTTGGTTTTGCAGATGCAGGGTATTTATTAGATACCATGTTGCTCGATCACAAACTGGATATGTATTTACATATGGTGGTACCGCAATCTCTTGGCGTTCTATGAAACAAACATTGCTGCTACTTCTTCTAATCATGCAGAAATTTTAGCAATTCATGAGCTAGTCGAGAATGTGTATGGCTAAGGTCTCTAATTCAGCACATACAAGAGTTGTGGTCTATTATGTGAAAACAAGATCCGACTACATTATATGAAGACAATACAACCTGTATTGCACACTTAGGAAGGGTACACAAGGTGATAGGACGAAGCATATTCGCCAAAGTTTCTTACCCATGACCTTCAGAAGAATAGTGAGATTAGGTCCAACAGATTCGTTCAAGCGAAAATTTAGCAGATCTATTTACCAAGGCGTTTCCACTGCACATTCAAGAAATTAGTTCATCAAATCGGGTTGGCGTCATCTCATAGGATCTCAACGGATGATATCATGAGGGGGAGTCAATGCGCGCTGTACTCTTTTTCCCTTAGCTATGGTTTTTCCCACTGGGTTTTCCTGTTAAGGTTTTTAATGAGGCAGCATTGCACATGCGCATTATAAAATGATGTATATTTGCTTTATAATGGACATCCAAGGGGGAGTGTTATAAAATATTATTATTTTATGGATGTCCATTATACCCCTTAGGTATGATCTAGAATGTTCTGGATACTAGGGTTTATTCTACAGGAAACCCTAGTTTATGCTTGTATATATATATTTGGTACTGAATAAGAAAACAGATCTATTCTTCTCCCCAAAAATACTCTCTACTAAAAACCCTAGTTTAGTAAAACAATGGGAAACATAAAACAATGGGGAGTGCCTTAGTTTATGCTTGTATATATACTTATGTTTTGTTTGGTACCCTAGTTTTGAAGAATTAATTAATTTTCTTATTCAGTACCAAATATATATATACAAGCATAAACTAGGGTTTCCTGTAGAATAAACCCTAGTA
>PYUH01000097.1:0-36222 GCA_016808085.1 Suaeda aralocaspica
ATCTCTTCTAAGCGATGAAATTTGTTAATAAATCTTCTATTAGATGAAATATTTTTGCACATGAAATTATATAGTAAGTTGGTTAAGAATATGATGCCCCTATATTTGAAAATTTTACCGGCTTAGGGGGAGAAGAATTGAGATAAGTTGGCAAAATTACTAAATTATAAAGTGATAATCCCTATAATGACTATTTGAGATATTATGCCAAATTTTTGTCTATACATTTTAAAAGATATGTTGCACATCTATGGTTTGATTTGTATTCAGTTATGTCTCTCTTACATAGCATTGAAGATACATTTTTGCCATAGTATGTATATACATTGCAGATGAAAATCTTGCCAATAATAACTTGGAATCACTACATGAAGTGTACGGTTTATGATCGGTTCCAAAATATATATGTAATATGGAAAAAAGGGAAAGTGCAGTTGACAGTTGACACTATTGAAAGTGTAACGCGTATATTAATCAAAATGTACGCCCCGGAGGAAGTGGTATAGATATCTGAATTATAACAGATGGCCTATGATATAAGAACTTAGATGTTATAATTGACTAATGGTACCAATGGGAAATGTATTCAGATATCATTGTAAAATAGCATGCAAATTATATCTTAAAAAATGTGATACCGGTATATGATGGAACAGTTGGATTATATGCATATGCAAAAGTAGTGGATTTGAGAATAGGGATCTGAAATAAAAGTCCACTTTTATGTCGACATATTGACAATGATCAGAGATAATCATGGACTTGAAGTCCAACTAAAGATGCATAATGATGATCATTAAGGACTAGAAGTCCAACAATGGTTTTTTGAAATCCACACTGTACAGTGTTTTGCATTTTTATTGAGTCTTACATTTATGTGAATGTGTGAGTCGTAGATAAGCGCATTATTCATTGCATGTGTCAAATAGTGATTAGATAAGCGCATTATTCATTACTCATTATATACGTAGTATATGTTTGTGCTCAAAATCTTATTTGTATAAATTTCACATCCCATCATATTAAATGTACTAATTTTATGCAATAATTGTGATATACGTAAAATTTTGTCCATTAAATAGTAAGTTGTGTTTACAATAGTATGAAGATTTTACATGAAAAATTTTATACTCCAATGAGAATATATTTGTGATGAAATTATACATATGAAGGCGTTTTAATAGCATGTCGTGAATTATGCATAAAAAGTTTCAGAAAAACTTGTATAAGACATATTCAAATATCTAGTGTTTCAAGTTCTATACGAAGTATTTTGAACACTTCAATGGTGACATTATTATCAAACTCCTGAAGAGTTTAAGACTAAGTTATCAACACTCAACCTAAAGTTTGAGTATGAGAGTGCTAATCAAAAGCTTATGTTCATTGGAGAACTTTGATATTATAAGGATAATCCTTCTCTGGCCCAGAAGAACAATAAACAAGTAATTACTTAAATGTAATTACTAATTTACATAAGATTAGATAATGATGTTGATAATATCACAAGTTGCCATAAATTATGATCAATTATGATCAGTATGTAATTATCAATAGCTACTTTATATAGCTTCCAGAAGAAGGCATAAGTTTAATATTTATGGCAATTTGACAAATATGAAGTAATAATAAATACAACATATGTATTATTTTCAAGAGTATGGAGAAATGAATATATCTCCTGCTAAAGATCGAAGTCCAATTAGGAAGGATCAACTACCAAGGAGTTGAATGTTATTCTACTTCAAGTGTGAAGCTACTACCAAGGACGTTGAATTCGTTATTCTAAAAGATCTCAAGTTATGCATTCATTAGGGGGAGAAAATACGCGTTGCACTCTTTTTCCCCTAACCATGGTTTTGTCCATATTGGGTTTTCCTGGTGAGATTTTTAATGAGGCAGCATCATAAAGCGTATTACGAAATTGATGCACTCTTTTTCCTTCACTAGGTTTTTGTTCCTACAGGGTTTTTCCTAGTAAGGTTTTAACGAGGCACAATATTCAATAATGGTCATCAAAGGGGGAGTGTTATATAATATATGTATTTAGTGGATAGCCATTATATCCTTACGTATGATCTGGAATGTTATGGAGATTAGGGATTTTACAAGGAACCCTTCTCTACATTGTATATATATATCCCATTGTAATTGAATAATAGATAGATCTATTCTGTCCCACAAATACTCTCTACTACTAAAACCCTATTTTCTATAACAATTTTATGATTAAAGCCTTAATTAGAAAAGAACCAAGGGAATTATTTTTATTTCTTATATGCTTTATTCTTATTCTAATGGTTGTGTAAACAATCAAGAAAAAGTGAATCATTCACTCAAAAAGCATGAAATTTCTTTCGTGAGATAAAATGAAAAAGTGTTTTATGATTTAAGTCTCTGTGTCCTAACTTATAGGTAGACTTAATTTAATACAAGGGTGTTTTCCTCTATAGGAGAAATAGAATGGCTGAACGTAACAACAATCAGTTGAATGTTGTAGTAAGGCAATTAGCTACTGTAGCTGAACAGTTAGTTGCCAGAGGAAATGGAAATGGTAGTGACCCTGCTGGGGAACTTTTCAAGAAAATATCTCAAAGCAAGCCACCCACTTACCAAGGAGAGCACAATCCAACTGTCCTAGAGGGATGGTTGAGAGACTTCAATAAATTGTTTGGGGCAGTTGAGTGTCCAGAGGAGCTTAAGGTGAACCATGCTGTTTACTATCTTAGGAGAGAAGCTGACTTATGGTGGTCACAGATTGAGGCTGTAATAAGGGCTTTGCCAGGATTCAATTGAGAAATGTTCTAGGAGCAGATTCGTAATAAGTTCTACCCTGTGTTTCTTCAGAAACAGAAGGCTGAGGAATTCCTAGAACTTAGGATGGGGAGTATGTCTGTTACTGAGTACTAATCTAAGTTTATAGAGCTGTCTAGGTTTGCTCCTGAGGTTGTGGCAACTGAGAGACTGAAAGCTAGTTGTTTTGAGAGGGGGTTACCCTTAGACTACAATCATAACTAGCTGGACAAATTTTTGAATCCTTGGATGACTTATATGGTAGGGCTGCACACTTGTATGCCATAGACCAAAAGAAGAAGGAAGTACAGAAGGAGAGTGAGACGAGGGAGAAAAGGAAGGATGGTGGAGGAAACTTCAACCAACAAGGGAATCATGGTGGATATAAGAGACCTCGTTTAAACAACAACTTCCATGGTAATAGGGGAAACTTTGGGAAGCCTAATTCTGGAAATGGGAATAGGACTCAGGTGGCTAGTCAAGGAGGGTGTATGTACTTCTGCAAGAAGTGTCCCAACAACCACCCAGGAAAAGACTTTGCAGGGAACCCAGTGACTTGTAGGTTGTTTAACAAACTTGGACACCGTGAGTATGAGTGCTTCTCTAAGAACAAAGGAAAGGAAGGACAGAATTCTCAAGCTAAGGGAAATTTAATTGGGGGACAACCAAAGGGTTTCCAAGGAAAAATGGGAGGAAAGGTGAACTCTCAAGCCGGAAGTAGGAATGGGAAGGGAAATGGAGGAAGACAGCCTAAGACCTCAAAACACTGAGAAACTGAATATGATAGCTCGAAGCGTAGCGCGACGCTAATAAGGATGTGATCACCGGTACTTTTTCTATTATTCTTTACATGTTAAAGTTTTATTTGATTTTGGTGCATATACTCTTTTGTTTCCAGTAAACTCTTAGAAAGTTAAAACCTGTGTTGGGAAAGTAGATGCAGTAGACATGTCAATAGTGTTACCTTCGGGAAAGAAGTGAAATGTTCAAGGAGATATCAGGATGTTCCTATTGTATTGAGGGAGTGGAGTTAAGGCTAACCTAATGGAGTTTGATTTAGGTGACCTAGAAGTGATCTTAGGAATGGATTGGTTGAGTAAACATAAGGCTGAGATTCAGTGTGAACCACAGAAGATCTCGTGGTGAATAAGGGTAAGAAGGTGAGCTATTGGAGGACAGGAAGACCGAAACACAACAAAATAGTATCAGTAATGAGATTCGCTAGGTTGTTAAAAAGAGGTTTTCGATTTACCTTGTAGTGTGCAAGATGTGGATCAGATGAGACTGCTAAACCTGAGGATATTGAAGTAGTGAAGGACTTTCTTGATGTGTTTCCGGAGGAGATTCGGGAATGCCACCGAGCGGGAGATTGACTTTAATATAGACTAGTCCCAGGAACAGCACCTATTTCCAAGGCACCCTATAGGATGGCGCTGCGGCAATGAGCGAATTAAAGGAGCATTGCAGGATTTGTTGGAAAGGGGGTACATAGGCCTAGTGCTTCACCTTGGGGAGCACCAGTACTATTTGTGAAAAGAAAGATGGGAGTTTGAGGTTATGTATTGACTATAGGGAGTTGAATAAGTGACGATCAAGAATAAGTATCCATTGCAAGGATTGATGACTTGTTTGATCAATTGAAAGGAGCTACGGTGTTTCGAAAATTGACTTAAAGTCTGGATACCATCAATTGAGGATTGTTAATGAGAACATACCGAAAACAGCTTTTCGCACTAGGTATGGGCATTACGAATTCACTGTTATGCCTTATGGGTTGACCAATGCACCAGCAATTTTTATGGATTAATGAATAGAATCTTCCAACGGTTTGGATAATTTTGTAGTCGTTTTCATTGATGACATATTGGTGTATTCTAAAGCAAGAGAACTTGTGGAGCATTTGAGGACAATCTTGATGACATTAAGGGAAAATGAGTTATATGCCAAGTTTCTCAAAATGTGAATTCTGGTTGGAGAAAGTAGCATTCTTGGGACATATTGTGTTAAATAGGGAGTTGAGGTAGATCAAACCAAATTGAAGCGGTCAAGGAGTGCCTACACTAGTACAAAATCCTCTTTTGCTGCGGTTTTTTTAGGGGTATTTGCTGCGGTTTTAACCCCAGCACTTGGAGCAGCAGCAATAAACTAGTTTATTATTTGCTGCGTTCAACCGCAGCAAAAAAAATGGACTTTTTGCTGCGGTTTGTAGTCAAAACAGCCAGCAAAAAAAGGACAAAATTGGTGGGAAATCCCACTATTTGCTGCGGTTCTTTGTAAAACCGCAGCAATAGTGGATTTCCCACCAAAAAAAGCTTTATTTGCTGCGGTTTTCTAGAAAACCGCAGCAAATAACCACCCCAAAAAAAAAAAAAAAAAACTTTTTTTTTTTTGCTTTTTAATGCTAAATCACTGAAACTCATGAAGTTTCAACTTTTAACCTTACATACAAACCTAATTTTCCATTCATTCTTCAAAACAACTTAAATCCTCAATCCCTATCAGAGGTGGGTATTTCGTACATAAAATGCAAACCAAACTTTCCAACCCCAAAAAAATTTGTTATTCTTCATTCAGCTTCAGTTAAAAGATCACTCAAAACTCATGAAGATTTTCAAACTTTTTCATCAGAAACAATGAATAACCCATCAAAAAACCCAGAAACACCCAATTCACAAAATAATAACCCCAGAAAACCAAACACACAAAATGAAAACCCAATTCAAAAACCAAAAAACCCAAAAAAATTAACAACCCAGAACAACAGAGAAACCAGAAACCCAACTCAAAAAACCAAAAAAACAGAAAAAATAACAACACAAAAACAACAAAACAACAAAACCCAATTAAAAAAACACAAAAACCCAACAAAATTAAAAACCAAAACAAAAAAAAAAACCTGTTCTTCACCCATCAATTGTTGAATCTGATTAAATAGCAAATTAATAACAGCAAATCCTACTAATAATCTCAGCACTAACCCGAAAAAAGAGATAAATTCTAAATCTATATCATCGTTTTTTACCCCCTCTGTTTCACTCTCTTGTTAGCAGAGTTTAAATTAAGAAGAAAAAAAATGAAGCAAAACACATAGGGACTAGATTTCTTCTAGCCCCAACATAATGAACAACGATCAACTCTATTAGCAAAACCCCGGAGATGGAGTTACTTGACTAAAAGTGCAGGTTTTTTAGTACACATGCAAGCAACAAAATTGTCTATAACTTCTGTTCAAGGGTCACATCCATTATGCCAATGGATGCTTTCGGTATGTAATGATCATCAGTGTCCACTTCCTCGATTTCCTTTACATAATTACCAAAAATCATCAGCCAAAGAAAGAGAAAACATAAAGAAAAAAAAAGAAATATAAGCAGAAAAATAACAAACAAAAGGACAATTAAAGTAGTAACTTGTTGCAGAACATAAACATGGAGGTTACCTGAACAACCTCCTCTCCCCTATAACTCTTCCAAAACAGTTATTTTTTTCATTAAGATCAGGAATGGGTGCTGTTGTTATATAGAGCTCGAAACCTTTTTTGTACAAAAATCGAAAACAAAAAATTAAAATAAATTCAAAACAAAAACAGCAACAACAAAAAAAGATAAATCGAAACAACCACCTGAAATCGCCTCCAAAGCCACCAGAAATCGCCTCTAAAAAGCCCCAAAACTCGCAAAATTCGAACACAAAATAAAAGTTGAAAATGAATATAAGACTGAAAAATCAACGTTAATCGAAAACTTCAAAAATTTTGGGAAAAAAAACACGAAAATCAAAGAAATGGACAAAATCGAAAAAACTAGGGTTTGTATAATGAAGGAAAGAGGCATACCAACAGCTCCTCCGACAGCGCGCCGACAGGCAACACCAGCCATTGAAGGTGAAGGAGAAGAAGATGATGGCGCCGCCATTGAAGGAATTAAACCTAATGAAGAAATATTGAAGAAAAAGAGAGACGAGAAAACTTTTGTATAATGAATATCAGAGAGAAAACTTGTTTTATTGTATTGTTTTGGTTTTGTATAATGAAGGTTGGTGAGAGGCTACGAGAAAAACTCATGAGGTGAGGGTTAGGTTAGAAGATCAGGTGAGATAGAAAAGAGAGATAGGGTTAGGGTTAGGAGGAAGAAAAGAATATAAGTTTTTGAGTGTTTTTTTGGCTTTATACCCCTCCTTTGGGCTGGGCTTGAGTCTTTGTAATTTGTGTGAATTATTTGCTGCGGTTAAACCGCAGCAAATAACAAAAAAACCGCAGCAAATACTTTAACCGCAGCAAATTATTTGTGTTGAAATCATCAACGAGTATTTGCTGCGGTTTTTTAAAAATGTCAAAAAACCGCAGCAAATGTGGCGCAGCAAAATCCATTTTTCTACTAGTGCTACACCGAAGAATGTAACGGATGTACGGAGTTTTTAGGGTTAGCAGGTTACTATAGGAGGTTGTGAAAGACTTTTCGATGATTGCTAAACCATGACTTCGTTAAGAAGAAAGGCTGTAAGTTTGAGTGGAGTAATAAATGTGAAGAGGCATTTCACTTTAAAAGAACGTTTGACTACAGCTCCATTAATGACTTTGCCAGATGGAGTGAACTCTTTGATGTGTTTAGTGATGTGTAAAAATGGTTTGGGTTGTGTGTTGATGCAAAATAGAAAGGTGATAGCTTATGCCTCGAGACAATTGAAAACCTATGAGATTAACTACCCTACACATGATTTGGAGTTAGCAAGCAATAGTGTTTGCCTTGAAAATTGGAGACATTATTTATATGGAGTGAAAGTAGGATGGACAAAGACCACAAGAGTTTAAAGTAATTTTTCACTCAAAAGATTTAAACATGAGACAAAAGAGATGGCTCGAGTGATCAAGGATACGACCTGGATATTCAATACCATGAAGGGAAAGCCAAGTGGTAGCTGACGCTCTGAGTCGTAAAACGAAATAGAATGAATACCTTGGTAGTTGCTGATGAGAGATGTAAAGATTAGGAAAGATTGATCTTGAAAATAGTGAAGGAGGGAGAGTGGAAGGGATTCTTTGTAATCTTAGTATCCAACCAAAACATACTCGAGGAATTAGGAAGAGTCTCGGAAGGGGATGTAAAACTGGACAGAATTAGAAACTGAAAGCAGGAAAGCCTATGGATTTTAAGATTATGAGGATGGAAGCGTAAGGTATAAGGGAAGTGGTGTGTACCACAGAAATGTGAGGATTTGAAGAGAAGGATAATGGGGGGAGGGTCATAGTACCCCGTATTCAGTGCATCCTGGAGGCGAAAAACTTTACAAGGATCTAAAGAGATAATTGGTGGCCTAGGATGAGAGAGAAGTGGCTGAATTTGTGAGTAAATGTCTTACTGCCAAAGGTTAAATTTGAGCATAAGAGACCTCAAGGAGAAGTCCAACCTTTGAGATACCAGGATGGAAATGGGATAGCCTTCAATGGACTTTGTGACTTGCATGCCAAAGTCTAAGAATCAGAACGATAATATGGGTAGTGGTAGATAGACTCACTAAGTCAGCAGTGTTTATACCCATGAAAGAGACTTGGAAAATGGAGCAACTTGCAAAGGCTTACATAAAATTTGTTGTGAGGTTATAGGAGTACCAAAGGATATCGTGTCGGATAGGGATTCTAGATTGCTTTCGAATTCTGGAAAAGTGTTCAAGAGACTTTGGCATGACCTTGAAAATGAGTCACGCTTTCCATCCAGCAAATGATGGGTAAACAGAGAAGACCATACAGACCTTAGAAGATATGCTAAGGGCTTGTGTAATGGATTCCAAGGGAGTTGGAGGATCACTTAGATCTCATTAAGTTTTCGTACAACAATAGTTACCATGCAAGTATAGCATGGCACCCTTTGAAGCTCTATATAGAAGGAAGTGTAGGAGCCCTTTGTGTTGGAACGACGTAAGTGAAACCAGTAATTCTAGAACCCGGTTAATAGAGGAGGACCACAAAGAAAATTAGAGTAATACAAGCAAAGATTCAAGCAGCACAGGATAGATAAAAATCCCTATGCGGATCACAAAGCGCCAAGATGTTGTGTCAAAGTTGGTGACAAGGAGTGTTACTTAAAGTACACCGATGAAAGGAGTGATGAGGTTTGGAAAGAAAGGAAAGTTAAGCCCAAAGTAACATAGGACCCTATGAGATCTTGCAAAAGGTAGGAAAGGCAGCTTTAAGCTAGCACTACCAATGGAGTTGAGCAAGTTCACATTTTTAAATGTTGTCTAACTAAGGAAGTATGTGCCGGACGAGTCACATGTTTGTAACCTGAAGCAATAGAGTTAGACCAAAGTTTGACCTATGATGAGATCATGAGNCCAAAGTTTGACCTATGATGAGATCATGAGAGGCCAATCAAAATCCTAGATAGTGAGCTTAGAGATACTCGTAGAAAGAGTGTCAAGATAGTGAAAGTGTTGTGGTCTAACCAAGAAACCGAAGAAGCTACTTGGGATGCTGAAGATTTAATGAGAGAAAAGTATCTAGAGCTTTTTCAGGTTAGTAGTAGAGTTACGGGGACGTAACTCCTTTTAAGGGGGGGTAACATAAATTTCATGTTTGGGCGACCAGTTTCGCGCGTTTTACCCTCAATGTTACAAGTTTTTACGAGTTTTTAAGACTTTTAAGTACGAAGTTTCATGTTTGTCTAATACAAGTTGTCAAGTAAGTGTCTAAAGTCTACAACAACATAGAAGTTTCAGTAACAAAGTATGAAGTAAAAGTAGTCTCTATTCAAATTCCATACACTAACCTACACAAAGTTTCGGGACGAAACTTCTTTTAAGGGGGATAGACTGTCATACCCCACATTTTCACGTATTTAAACAAGGAATTTTTGTATTTCATACGTATAACCTTCGTATTTATGCGTATAATTTTAGTATTTTTATTGAAAATTATGTTCAATAAAGGTATTAAATAAAAAGAAATTAACAAAAATATAGTAAATAATAAAGTTTTGGTTAAAAGTATTAATTGTGTTCTTAAATAGTATTTTTGTGATTTAAAATATTTTTTTTAAAACTTCTAAAAATAGTTTTTTTAAGGTTTCCTAACTTACTTAGGAGTGTTTATGGGCCCCACCAAAATCCTACTATGAGGCCTATAAATACCCTACAAAATCTAAAATTCCAAATTTTACTAATCATTCTAGTCAATTAGGATTCCAGAAATTTAGAGAGAGAAAAGAGAAAAGAAAAAAAACTTTTANGAAAAAAAAAAAAACTTTTAGATCCGAAAAAAAAAAAAAGAAAAGAAAAAAGAGAGAGTCGGAATTCTGAAGAAGAAAAAAAATTTTGGAGCCTTGGGATCTGTGCCCAGCCAGACCCCACCGTTGGCCACAACACCACCGCGGCAGCCACCCGCTGCACCGCCGGACCTCCTCCCCGTTTGGTATAATTTCGAACCTTTTATAAAAAAAAAAAAAAAAAAAAAAGTTTCTACTTCTTTATTTTTGATTCAATCTTACAAATTTATGATTATAATTGTGTTTAATCATGTTTTTATAAGTTTAATCATGTTTTGATATAAGTATGAATTGTTTTAAGGCATGAATTAAATTTGTTGTTCATGAAATTATAAATTAGGGTTTGAAAAATTTATGAAGTTATGATTTTATGAATTTTTAGGTTCTAAACTTTGATATTATGATCATAAATTATTGTTGGGTGAATTTATGATGATGTTATTAAGTTTAGATTGATTTTTAAGGGTTTTAAACTTACTTTATAAAACTGTCAAAATTTTATAATCATGAATTTGAGTTGAACAAATATTATAAACATGTTTAATCATATGAAAAAATGTTCTAAAGCCTAGATTGACTTCATAAACATGTTAGTAGATTGTAGAAGTGTTTTGACATGAAATCATGGTGTTTTCATAAGTTTTCATGACTTTAAAGTTTAGAAATAAATCTGAAATTTTAATAAAAACAAGTTAAATTGAGTTTAAAGTGTCCAAATTGCACTAGTATGATCACACATCAATTCTATGATGAAATATATAAATTTTAGTATGTTTTATGATGTTAAAGAGTGGTTTTAAGCATGTTTAACATGCTGTCTAGGTTTTACAAATTAATTAAATAGCCTTTTAAAGTATGTAAATAGCATAAATTGATCATGTAAGTAAGGTAATACATTATATGATCGATTTGTGTCATTTTCGGAAGTTTTCAAGGAGTTTTGATAAATTTAGATTGCTGTCCGCTTTTCTAAAGTGGCATGAAAATTTGATTAAGGTTTTATAAAGTATAATTAAGTCCCAAAAACTAAGTAGAATTGCAGTAGAGAAGAAAATTGAAGTATGGAATTGAATAGAGACCAAATAAGGAATGTTTTGATCAAAGTTTCCAAATTTAGAAGTTGGTTAAGGTTGTTGTAGAATTTAGTCAACAAGGTTTTTAATTTAGCTCGGTTTTCCTTGTGTAGGAGACTTTGATTTAGTCCACTTCTAGAGTTGTGGCGGAGCACAGCTATTTTACAAGATACATAAGTACTAAAGGCAAACATAGGAGTTTAGAATGCATGCTTAAGAAATTCTTGTTTACATGAATCTTTTATGCGTGTTTTGGATCATGAATTTATATGCATGACAAGTTGTTAGTAGCATGTTTTTAATGTTTAATGACAATCCATGTTAAATAGAAGGTTTAATTTTTCATAAGCTTAAGTTGGAATGTTCTGATCAGTATAGTTTGGCCAACAGTTTTATGAATAAAGGAAGAAGATAATTTTTAAAGTTGATTAGCTATTTAATCAACAAGAAAGGTAGTAGTGAATTTCTACAAATGATTAATAGAAGTAATGAGCAATTATTTGTACATATAATACCACTCACAGATTAAGGTGTGGTCAAAAAGAAAGTAAGTTATAATACCACTCACAGTTTAATGTATGGTCAAGAAGAAAGTAAGTTATAATACCACTCACAATTTAATGTGTGGTCAAAAAGAAAGTAAGTTGTTAGCTACTCACAATTAATGTGGTATAGGAGGTTCAGTTTAATTCAAGGACTCACATAAGTTAATTTGGAATAACCTTAAAGTAAAGATAATGAATATGGTTGCTTGTTTGTATGCATGCCTTTCTGTGATGTTGCATGAGAGTCATAACAATGTTAAACCTGTTAAATCACGTAAAGTGTAAGAGGATTCGCACCAAAACTCTTGGAACGTATATACCTTGAGTATGAACAAAGGGGGGAGTCATATGGAACAGTGATCTATGACTTCTAATTGGAGTACAAGACGTTGTACTCTTTTATATTATAAATGCGCTGGATATCCGTCACCTCGTGTGACATAGGTAATATCTTCTTGGAGTTGCTCCCAAGCTGGTGCCTAATAGGGTTATTTTAAAGGAAAGGAAACCCGTTTGATGCCGAATCCAAAAGTTAAATATAATAATAATTTTATTGAGTCCATGTACAGGTAAGAAGGTTCTCAAAGGTAAGTTGAGTGCATGTTTTATTTCTTATTGTTATTGTATAGTCTTTAGTAGTTATGTACTCAGATTTGCTGACTGTTTGCTTTGTGTGCATGGCTTTGTCTTGGACTTGGCCCTACGATGACCCACTTGTGGTGAGTAGTTGTCTAGTAAAAGGAAAGGTGCATGTACAAGTGGGCATAAGTCATTTCATGATGGGATGGAGTGAGAGCGCTTGATGTGGTTGTAGTTTTACTTTATTTCAATTGCTTTCAGAGACTAATGTTTATTTGATTGTTTGGGATTTTGAAAGACTTCTGATTATTAACTTTGGTTTGGTTTAAAAGGGTCATTAGTATGGTTCCGAAGTGTAATAAATTTAAAGTTGATTTTATTTTAAAGTTGTTTGAAGTTTAGTTTTAAATTATTTTGGTTTCAAAGACTTCCGTTGTAGTACTTTGATAAAAAGCCTTAGCCGTTATCACGGTGGCGGTAATACTTTGGTTTTTCCATATATAGTAGTTTAATAAATATTATATCTACTAGTTTAACATGTTATCCGGAAAAATTAGGAAGTAGGAAGTTAAGGAAAATCCAGGGTGTTACACTCATCATGGTCTTGAGAAGTGGTTTTAGTGCAATATTTTTATAATGGTTTGGGTAATGAGAGTAGAACACTTCTTGATTTTCTAGCTAGTGGACGATTCATGAACCAAGAAGTCAATGTTGCATATGAATTGATTGAGGAGATCGCCATTCATAATTCTCAACTCGATAATCCTAGAGGACATGCTAAGAGAGGAGAAAAACATGTGATAGATGATAAATATGAGAGTTTGGATTCACAAATCAATGCAATTCATGAGAAGCTAGACAAGATCAACACACCATCCTATAATCCAATGACGGTAGCTGCAATGGCTACACTTTCGGGAGCTACTGATGTCTTCTGTGATTTATGAGGCCGCGGTCTTTTGGGCATAGTACTCAAACATTCCATAATTCTATGGAGCAAGTATAGGAATTTCAAACTTACAAGATAATCCATTCTCCAACATATACAATCCGGGTTGGAAGGATCATTCATACTTCTCCTACAAGAATACTAGCAATTTTCAAAATCCGCAGCAGCAACATTTTGCACCACAACAATAGCAGGTTCAACGATTTGGTCCACCTCAACCACCGGGTTTCAGTAGGCCACCACCTCCAACACCCCTCCCAGCACCACCACAGCCAACCAACACTGAGATTTTAGAATTGAAGAATATGATGATGCAGATGCATAAGAATATGGAGGCAATGCAGGCTCTATTCAATCAGCAAATGGCCTACAATAAGTTAATTATTGAGACACAGATTGCTCAATGTAAAGCTCAAAGGTCGTCGGGCCAACTGCCATCACAACCATCACCACAAGACCCTCCTAGAGAAACACTTAATGCAATATTCTTGGGGAATGATACTACATATTATAGTCCACAAAAACCTACCGACGATACTAATCCTCATGATGCAGTTGGAGCCAACAAGACTGATAATGTAGTAATTGAAGATATCGATTCAGAGCCGATTAATGAAAAGGAAAAGGAAGCAACTAAAAAGCAAGTTCCTGCAGCTGATTCAGTTACCGATACAATTCCTCCCTCGAAGGTGCCGTTGCCCTTTACGAACAAGGTAACAAGGAGTAATAATGATAATCGCTTTTGAAAGTTTCTATAAATTGTCAAAAATCTGCAGGTAACTGTACCATTTACTGATCTTGTCACACAGATACCTACTTATTCCAAATTCATGAAAGATATATTAAGTAGGAAGCATGAGCTAAATGTGGTAGAGACTGTTGCTTTAACTGAATAATGTAATGCTATACTCCAAAATAAGTCTCCACCAAAATTAAAAGATCCTGGAAGTTTTTCCATCCCTTGTAACATTGGCCCATTATTTTTTGATAAAGCCTTATGTGATTTAGCGGCTAGTGTTAGTGTCATGCTATTATCTATATGCAAGAAGTTAGATATGGGTCCTTTAAAATCTACTAACATTACTTTGCAGATGGCAGATATAACTGTAAAATATCCCAAGGGTGTTTTAGAAGATGTGCCTGTTAGAGTAGGAAAATTCTTTATTCCTGTCGATTTTGTTGTCTTGGATATGGATGAGGATGCTCATATTCCTATAATACTGATTGGTAGACCATTCTTACACACTGCAGGTGCCATAATTGATGTTAAAATGGTAGTCTAACTCTTGTTGTAAGGGATGATAAGATCACTTTTAACCTTAATGTTGCTCTTAAGAGTTTTATGTTAGAACAGTCATGCAATGCAGTTTACACTTTTAATGAGATTGTTCATAATGACTTGCCTCGATCCCCTAATAAGGATCTTCTGGAGGCCTCTCTATGTTTGGATTCAATTGCAGGTGACGGAGATAGTGATAATAATGAGTCGTATCAGGATCCAAAGAACAAAAAATCACGCCCTAAGAAGTGTCGGAAGCCTCGAAAGTCCTCCTTACATGTTTGTGAAGTGAAGAAAACAAATTACGAGGTTAATTCCTAGCAAAGAACATGGTGTAATTGAACAAAAAATGAACCTAAATTGCTTTGGGTGTTTAACTACATGGGGCTCATGTTCACTCTTTGATCCCCCTTGAGTTCTAAGGTAATTACGGTCAAGCTCATGACCTTAGACAAGCGCTTTGCGGGAGGCAACCCGTAGGTTAGTAGTTTCTTTCTCCCTTTAGCAATGAGGACATTGCTAAGTTCAGCTTGGGGGAGGTAAGTATTTTATTGCTTTCCTATTTTAGTTAGCTTTAATAGCTTTCTTAGCTTTGTTTTATTGCTTTCTTAAGACTATTGCATGGTTTGTACCATTCGTTAGGAATGGGAGTTTACATGTGACCGAAAAGACTGTACTATTTTTTCTTAGGTTTAATTTTAGAGAGAGTTTGTTTAATGGATTGCTCTTGTCCCAGCTTGAGTTTTATTGTTGGAATTGACTACTTATGTACCCCTTGTGCTTATTTGTGAAAACTTTATGACTCTTGACTGCGGATGGATCCACATGCGTGATTTGTTGGCTATGACTTGAATTTGATTGCTTGATTTCCTTTTATTGGTCAACTCTTTCAACCTTGCTTGATTTGAATCACTTTTGAATATAATATCATTCATATTTTTCTTTCGTGTGTGCTTAGTTCCTGGTGCAATTATGATATTGGGTTTGACATTAGATTCTAGTAACTTTAATTGTGGATTTTGTGTATATTGCGCATGATAAAAGGCCTTCATTTCTTCTTTTGAGCCTTTAGAATTTCATTTCCTGCTTTTATATATTTCCCCTTGATCCCATGTTTTGAGCTTTTATCCCTTTCAATTGTATTTTTACCCACCTTACAAGCCTTATTAGCCTTGCTACATAATTCATTATATGCCCAAACTTGGTTTGGGGGAGTTGAAGTGGTTGTGATGTTGTTAAAGTAATTTTTTATGGTTGTTATGGAGGATTAATGGTGAAATAGTTGGAAATGTCTAGGCTGTTGTAAAGTTTCATATTTAAGGCTCTACATACCAATGTCTAGGCTGTTGTAGTTAATTAAAAAGTCATATTTTATTCATGGCCTAGTTATGTATGTGTGATGATTATGTTCATTGTTTATTAAATTTATAAGCAAAAACAAATCATTAAGAGTCATGAAAATAAGTTTTTTTATGCATGAAAAGTAAAGAAAAAGTTTTAAAAGTATAATAAGATGTAAAAGTATGAAAAAATAAAAAGGAAGAAGTATGAAGTTTGTGAAGTAGTGGTTGTTGAATGAAATATAGGATTTATGGTGTTGATGTGAACTGTAAAGAAAAGGTTGGTTTGATTTGGTTGAATTGAATGTTTGAGAATGATAATAATTTTTGAAATTGTTGACGATTTTCCTTGGTTTTATATGCGTATACCCCGCATTCCACCATATTATCCCAAATTTATCCTACCCATCACCCTAGCCACGTTACAAGCTTATTAAAGACCTTTTCGATCTTTGTGCACATGCTATGGTTATTGTGAAGTGAATCCTTTGTCAAGGTTGTAGAGTATTAATTGTATTTTGAGTTGACATTTAGGATGAGTGGATACCTTTAAATACTTGCATGAGGGTGTGAGATGTGGGATTGGGTTTCTCAAACTTGCATTTTAAACACTTTGCATTTGCATTCCATCTTTGGTTGGGAGGTGAGGGTTAAAGCTTCATTGTTATAAGCTCATCATTAAATGTGTGGAGTGACCACCCTTGAGCTACTCTAGTCATCGGTTCATTAAACTTGCTTGGTTGGTTTTACTTGACTCGTATTTAGGAAGAACGGTAATTGGATGCTTGATTGGCTGGCTTTGATCCATGTGTCTTCAGATGTTCTCTTGAATTATAATGCTTATTTTGTTTTATGGGGTGAGTCAATTTCGTTGTGTTTGCTCGGGATGAGCAAAGGTATGGTTTGAGGGAATTTGATATACGTGTTTTATCTTGTGTTTTTCCCTCATTTTCGGTTGATTATTGTGCTAAATAGTTAAGATTGTGGCTTTGTTTTGATTAAATATCATCCTTTGATGTTAAGTTATGTTTTGGAAAGGTTTTATCGTCTTTAGTAGACTTTTAGAGTTTTGTACGGTTAATTTATGCTTCCTCGGTTATTACACGCAATTTTCGGTTTGTTTTATATGTTATAGGAGCGTAATAGGGAGTTATGAAGTCACTAGAAGCTAAAACGAGTCAAAATGTACTTGCCTCGAGATGCGTGCCAAGGTACGAGAAGCTACGAACAAGATTCGAAGAGATCGAGCGAAGAAGTAAGAAAGATCATCAAAGTTTAGTCGCATGCATATATATCATGCGGGCGCAGCCTTCAAACATCCTTTCTTCTATGCGCCCGCGGAATAGATCAGAAGCATCAGAAGTCATTCAATACTCACCATGCGGGCGCAGGGAACAAATGGACTTTTGACCTTTGCGGGCGCAGGTGCTGCCGTTTTTGATCCGATCGGCTTTTCTTTGCGAAATTAGCTCGTGGGTTTATTATAATTAAAACCTAAATCCTATAAATACCCTATGTGTATGGGGCACGACCCTAACTAGTTTTTAGAGCATAATATTAGATTTAGAATCCTAAAACACTTTCTCTCTCTAGAATTTTAGAACTACTTAATTTATTTTTGACGATTCGATTTCAATTAATGCAATTCAATCCTTCTTTTGGTAATCTCTTTCCTTTTGCTTTTCAATTCTTTTTAGTTTATGAATCTTCTTAGTTTGTTATTATTTTATTTTAGTTTAATTAGTTTTGTTAATTTAGTTCTATTAGTAATTACTTTGGTATAATTCTAGTTTTAATTATTTCATGTTTATGGCTTTGTTATTTGAATTTGTTTTTGTTTTAGTTTCTTTAGTTATGAGTGAGTAGTCTTTTTCTCTAGGGCTAGGGGATCTATGATCATGTCGTGAATTTATTTTATGTTCTTTAATTAATTCTTGGTTTTTAGTTGAATTCCTATTATTGATTTCTATCGATTGCAATTAAATTATGGCTAGATTTAGTTGTGAGTTAGGTAATTCTCGAAATCGAGGCCACGAGGTAAGTTTACCACAGTTAGATCACTGAATAATAGGCAAAACGAATTTATGCGAGCGAGAGCCGGTAAGGGAGTTTCGAGGGAGTCTAAGTTCAACAGAATTAGTGAGCACTAGTTCAATGAATGTCAATGAATTGATTAATGAGCATTTTATGAGTTTGTTGATTAATCATAGTGAACGAACCGCCCTAGGTGTTTATCATAAGAGTTTAATTCATTAATTTTCTGTTATTTCTTTAGTTTTAGTCATTGTTTTCTTAGTTTTAGTAGTCTTTTTAGAACTTTCCACAAAGGCCCTTACACAATTTAGACTTTTTAGAACTAATAATTTAATCGCTTCCTTGAGGATTCGATCCCTACTTCCCTAGCTATATTAGTTAGTGTTGTTCGGTATTTTTGAGAGGTGTGCGACAGCCTTGTTCAACAATTAATCATCAAATTCTGCACAATGACCAAAGTTAGTTGAAACGACTCAAAAGAGCCAAGTTAGAGCTAAAACCAATGGAACGGGGGTAAAACATATATAAAAAATCACTTATCAATGGTGAGAGGAAATGTNATTAATCATCAAATTCTGCACAATGACCAAAGTTAGTTGAAACGACTCAAAAGAGCCAAGTTAGAGCTAAAAACCAATGGAACGGGGGTAAAACATATATAAAAAATCACTTATCAATGGTGAGAGGAAATGTGAGATAAAGAGAGAAGAAGAAAGAAGGGGGAAAGAGGGAAAGAAGGGATGGGGATTTTATATCACAAGGGACCCAAAAAACTCTTTTTTGTTTAATTGATTTGCAACAACTTTTTCCGTTGCAAATTTTCGACAAAAAAAATGTTGTTAATTAATTCCGCCCAAAAATTTGAAATTTAATAAAAAAAATTTCCAAATCATGTCTAAACTTTCCAACGGATTTAAGAACTGTCGCAAATTTCCGATATTTTTAATTCAACGAAGATATTTGACATTTGCGACAAATTTATTTTCCATTGGAAACATTATGTCGCAAGTTGGCCATTTTCTTGTAGTGGCATTTCCATGTGTAATTTCTAATTTTTTACTAGCTTTCCCTTACTTCCCAGAAATTGAATTTTTTTGCTTACAGATGTCCGAAGTATGCCAAAGCCTTGTTGCTTCCCATAATTTCTAAAAAAACTCAACAACCTCATCCCAATTAAGAAAAAGATTCCATCTTCCAGAACTCTTACAAGCTCTACTAACTGAGAAACCAAAATTGATGACAAAGTTGTGGTTGTGTCATTAGGAATATCATTCAAAACCGGTAGATATTGACACTAAATATGTTGTTAACTAGGTCTTGATCTTCGCAGTTGTTGTTGTTCAAGGATGCCACCACTAACATTGAATTGTAACCTTCCTGAACTTGGATTATGAAACAAAATTAACAACGTCAATACAAACCAATTAGGTTTGTTACTGATAAATCCACAACGAGGAAGTTATGGCTCAACAATATTTACATAAGGTCAACAATTGAACTGAATCCAAAAGCTGACAAACTTACAAGTATAGTAAAATAAGTGGGTGTCAGTAATGGTAAATCTGAAATATGTCTGTATTGAAGCTTTCAAATATAAAGGATTAAAAAAGATTATGAGTTTGTTGATTAATTACAAATCATTGTTTCTTGGTCATATTAAATGCATGATGATGATAAATCTAACGAACTCAAACAATAAATGTACCATCCGTATTTAATTAATAATAGACAACTCAATATCCACTTAATTAACTACTTGCAAAAATTTCAAGTAAACTTCCTCCAATAGATATAATGAAAACGACGACGTCAAGTAATCATCAAACTCGTTCAATTACACACAAAGATCAAATTAGAATTTAATTGTCTACATTAAAAAAAATGCAATGAGTGATAAAACATTAACTACTATACCTACAAAGCTTCCATTGTAAATCTCTACACTATAGTCAAACGTTGTTACAGTCACATCGACAATTTTGTTCCTTCCCACAAATGAACTTTGATGAAAAAATATTAATCAAATTTGACATCCCCTACCTACCATGTTTCCCAAAATATGGATTATGGTCAACATTGTTTAGAAATTTGGGCCTATTTTTAAATACGTAAATGAAAAAAATAACATAGTAATATGACAAACATATGCCTATCAATTAAATGACTTTGAAATTTCAACCCAACTTATAAATAGGCCGTATTAGTGGATTCGATAAAATTTTAATAAACAGGCTATTGTTAGGCCGTGTTGGTGGATTTAGCCGGTTTTTTTCGTGTCCTAACACCTATATGGATTTCACCCATAACATTTAAAACCCAATGCTTTTCCTTGGTACCAAACAAACTTTTATCATTGTCATTTGATCGCCAAACGGGCAAAACGGTGATAACTAAGATTACAAACTTACAAGACTACTAGTCTACTAGTACCCTTTAAATTTTTTTTTCCCCTACACTCAAAAACCTCACACATCGAAAACATCAAACCTTCTAATGGAAAATTGAAACAAATATATATATATTTTTTTTCCTTTTTTCTCAGTTATTGGAATTTTAGCTTTATTCATAACTTTGTTCTTTAAATTATGGCTGAAAATTCTAAAGATGAGTTGCTTCAAATAGTCAAGCGTGTCAGCGCTTATCTCACCGTTAAGATGTCAAACTTATTCACAATCGTCTTCCAGAAAGTAGTATGTATTTCTTTATTTTATTTTTATTTTTTTTTGATTTATTTTTTAATGAATTATTGTTTTTAGATCTGGGAAATTTATTTTGTATGTTGTGAATTATTATACGGTGTTAAATTTGGGGTTTTGTTTATGCTTTTGAAGTTTGGGTTTTTTGGAATTATTTTATGGGGTTTTGTTGAATTAATGAAAGATGGCAAAAATTGAGCTTGAATAGAGTATATTATCATGATAATTGTTATTATTGCTTTGAATTTAGGATTTTTTTTTGGGTTTTTTTTTTTTAAATGGGATTTTGTTGAATTTATGAAAGATGGAAAATTGGAGCTTGAAATAAAGTAGAACAGTAGATTATTAATAGTGGGTATTATGGAATGCGTATGCTTTCTAATTGTTTTTGATTTGATAGTTAATTCATTGTGTTAATTTATAGTTCAATTGGATTTTACATTGACTAGATTTCTTTTGTTGTGTTTTATATGTCGTATGAAAGTTGTGAAAGGTTTGGACATTGGTGTCTAAAATATTCTTGTTTTATTGGAAAACAAACAAATTTCAACTAGACATGAATCAATAAGAGGAATCATGAAAGTCATGTGCAGTAATCCTCTCTCCATTTTTCCATTCTTAGTGTCAAATTCTATAAGCCCCAACAACCTCATATCTCCAAAAATCACCCTCATCCAAGTTTGCTTAGGTCTTTCTCTAACTCTCCTATGCTTATCATGTTGTCACTCTTCTAGCCTCCTTAGCGGTGCATTACTTGATTATCTGGTAATTAGGTAATTTTGTAGTCCAAATTTTGTGATTAAGGGTCCGTTTAGTTTTCCATAAAAAACCTTTTACATCGGAAAACCCATTTTCATAAATAATTTCTATTGTTTGGTTGCATGTAAAATGATTTTACATTTTAAGTTGGATGAAAAGTCAAGTATTTCAATTGTAAGGAAAAGTGTTTTCCTTCCAAGTGTGATGGAAAATATTTTCCTCCCAATTTTGGGGGAAAATGTTTTCAACATGGTAGAAAGCCATTTTCCATCCCAAGTTTTACATTTTAATATTTTAATCCAGACCAAACGATGTAAAATGAGAAAATTGTTTTCGGGGAAAACATTTTATGCCCTACCAAATGGACCCTAATTACTTTTTTTACCTTCTTATCAAAATAGTTGCAACAAACTAATTTTAATACTCACAAATAATACCCTATGTTGCAATATGATACAAAGGTAGTAGATTAATCAACTCACATAAGTATTCTACGGTCAAAATAATTGGGTATGAAGAATTTGGGTAAAAGCAAAAAAATAAAAAAAAAAGAAACGAAGGAATAAGTTATTATAGCAAAAAGATAAAACTTGTGATAATCCCGTAGAATGTTGTGAGAATTAGTCCAAGAATTAATGGTGTCATTAGATGGGTCTTCAAGTCTTTAGCCATATCCAAAGTCTTCGTTGTTCTTGCATAGAAGCTCATTGATGATGAGGAATATCCTACAACTATTCAATAATGTTGGATTGATCCTTGAGGAAGTATGAAATTCATATTAAGAATGTGAAGAATAGAGAAAAAACAATTAGTTTGTGAAAAGAAAAGGGGAATTGTTAAACACTGTTAGTCTTTTATTGGTGGTTATGGAAGTCGGTGCTGAGTGGTACAAGGGTGATAACGATGAGAGGTATAATGCAAGATCATTTTTTTCAAGCACTACACTCATCTAATACATTTTAGCCCTCATACCTTACCTGTGTAAACCTAACAAGCGGTAAGTGTAGATATTGAACCCAATGGATTAGAGAATGCAAGGAATTCCGTTCAATGTAAGCTAGTTTGATATACATGTTTTATATAGTGTTTTTCCCACGTTTTGGTCGATTTCTATGCTTAATAGTTGAGTTTGTGGCCTTATTTTGATTAAATATCGTTCTTTGGTGCTAAGTTATGATTTGGAGCGGTTAGTGGTTCTAGTTGATTCCTAGAGCCTTTATGTCTATTTTATGCTCCTCGGTATAAGCGTGCTTTTCGGTTGTTTATGTGTTATAGGAGCGTAATATGGAGTTATGAAGTCACTATGAGCTAAAACGAGTCAAAATAGACTTCCTCAGTATGTGTGCCAAGGTAAAGAATTATGAACGAGATTTAAAGGAATCGGAGTAAAGATTCTAAGATCATTAAAAGTTGCATTACACGTTCCATGCGGGCGCAACCCTCAAAGAAGTTGTTCTATGCGCCCGCAACATAGAACATGCCCTTCAGAAATCACGAAATAAGCAGGCTGCGGGGAGGAATTGGCTTTTGTCCCTGCGGGCATAGGAGCCGGTTTCAGGTCCGCGAGTTGTTTTCTCGGTTTTGTTTGTGGGCTTTGTTTTAATTAAAGCCCTTGTAGTTATAGAGGCCTTGTTATGTGAGATCGATCCTAACTAGTTCGGAGCATATTTTTGAGATAAGAAATCAAAACTCTTTCTCTTGCTAGAATTGGTAGATTGCTTGTAATTAACATTCAATTCAAGTCAATTAAATTCAATTCAATTTTTCTTTTGGTAATTTCTTTCCTTTCCCTCCTTCAATTTCTTTAGCTTTTAGTTTTTTAATTTAGTTTATTTATTTTTTTAGTTTTTAATTTAGGTTGTTTTATTTTATTTTAATTAGTTTAATTCTTAGTAATTAGTTTCTTAGATTAATTTTTGTTATTAATTATGTTATTGATCATGTTTGTTGAATTTGTTTGTTCTGCTTTTATAATTATGTGTGAGTAGTCTCTTTTTCTAGGGATAGGGGATCTAGAACATGTTATGAATTAATTTTATGTTTGTTAATTAGTTCTAATTAGTAATTGTATTCCTATTATTGATTTCTATTGATTGCAATTAAATGTGGCCATATTTAGTTGTGAGTTAGGTAATTATCGAAATCGAGGCCGAGAGGTAAGTTCACCACAAAAAACCACTGAATAATAGGCAAAACGAATTGATGCGAGCGAGAGCCGGTAAAGGAGTGGCGAGGGAGTCTAAGTTCGAGAGAATAGTGAGTCCTTGTTCAATGAAAGTTATTGAATGATTAATGAAGGTTTATAGTTTGTTGATTGTTCATAGTGAAACGACCGCCCTAGGTTTCCATAATTAGAGTTTAATGTAATTTCCCGCTATTTCTTTAGTTTTAATTTCCTTTGTTTTTCCAGTTTTTAGTAGTTTAGTCATAATTCAACCAAGGCCCATTACAGGTTAACTTTTAGAACTAACCGAATTTAATCACGTCCTTGAGGATTCGATCCCTACTTCCCTAGCTAATCAGTTAGTGTTGTTCAATTATTTTTGAGAGTTGTGTGACATACAGTTGCAATAATATAAATGTTAGGCACATCAAACTCCCCCAAAGCAAACCTCGAAGCAATCACGCGAATGCTAGTACCCGGAGCACTAACATCGAACCAAGCTAAATGCCTACAGGTTATGTTCTTCATTGTTTTCTTGCTCTTTTGCTCCTAATTCTTCTCTAATGCTTCCTAAACTTTCCAAAGCTTCCCAAAAACTCTCAACTCTCTAATAACTCTACAAACCTTCCAAATAGCACGAAATATGACAATTGATATAGTGTTTATGTTGTGTTTTTCCCTCATTTTCGGGGTGATTCTTGTGCTAAATAGTTAAGATTGTGGCTTTGTTTTGATTAAATATCATCCTTTGATGTTAGTTTGTTTTGGAATAGTTTTAGTCTTTAGTAGACTTTTAGATCTTTTACGGTTATTTTTTGATGCCTCGGTTATACGCGCAGTTTCGGATTGTTATATGTTATAGGAGCGTAATAGGGAGTTATGAAGTCACTAGAAGCTAAAACGAGTCAAAATGTACTTGCCTGGATGTGTGCTAAGGTAGAGAAGACTACGAACAAGATTCGAAGAGATCGAGCGAAAGACAAGAACAAGAAGAACGCCAAAGTTTAGTCGCATATGCATATCATGCGGCGCAGCCTTCAAACATCCTTTCTTTAGTGCCGCCAAAATAGATCAGAAGCATCAGAAGGCCATCAATACTCACCATGCCGCATAGGGAACAAATGGATTTTTGACCTATGCGGGCGCAGGTGCTGCGATTTTGATCGATCGGCTTTTTCTTACGGAATTAGCGTGGGTTTATAATAAAAACCTAAATTCCTATAAATTCCCTATATGTATGGGGCACGACACTAACTAGTTTTTAGAGCAAATATTAGATTTAAAATCCTGAAACACTTTCTCTCTCTAGAATTTAGAAGTACTTAATTTGTTCTTGACGATTCGATTTCAATTAAATGCAATTCATCCATCTTTTGGTAATCTCTTTCCTTTACTTTTCAATTCTTTTAGTTTTGAATCTTCTTAGTTTGTTAGTTTTTAGTTTAATTAGTTTTGTTAATTTAGTTCTTTATTTAGTTTTTAGTGAATTATTTAGTTTAATTCTAGTTTTAATTAATTCATGTTTATGGCTTTGTTATTTGAATTTGTTTTTGTTTTAGTTTCTTTTGTCATGAGTGAGTAGTCTTTTTCTCTAGGGCTTGGGGATCGATGATCATGTTTTTGAATTTATTTTAATTCTTGGTTTTTAGTTGAATTCCTATTATGATTTTTATCGATTGTAATTAAATTGCTGCATTGTGTGGTGAGTAGGTAATTGTCGAAATCGAGCACGAGAGGTAGATTACCACAGTTTAGACACTGAATAATAGGCAAACGAATTTATGCGAGTGAGAGCCGTAAGGGAGTTTAAGGGAGTTAAGTTCGAGAGAATTAGTGAGCCCTAGTTTCAATGAATGTCAATAAATTGATTAATGGCGTTTTATGAGTTTGTTGATTGATCATAGTGAACCAACCGCCCTAGGTAATTTGTTCGACATTTCTTTAGTTTCAGTAATTGTTTTCTAGTTTTAGTAGTCTTTTTAGAGCTTCACTTCCTCAAAGGCCCCTTAAACAATTAAACTTTTTAGAGCTGATAGAGTTAATCGCTCTCCTAAGGATTCGATCCCTACTTCCCTAGCTATATTAGTTAGAGCTGAATAAAAGTTGACGATCAGAATAAGTATCCCTTGCCAAGGATTGATGATTGTTTGATCAATTGAAAGGAGCTCACGGTGGTTTTCGAAATTGACTAAGGTCTGGATACCATCAATTGAGGATTGCTAATGATGACATACCGCGAAAAAAGCACTAGTGGTGACTGAATCACGGCTAACTGTGGTGCACTTAGGGGAATGGCCATATTGAAAGGTTGACTCACAGCGGGCCGAAGCGGAGTAGGGGGTGCCACCGGATAAAACCGGGATTCTCAAAAATAGCAACTACTCGGGGGAAACCGCTGGCTCTGATAGGGAAGGAACTTCCTTCGAGTAAATTCGCGGAAAAATTAAGTTGTACGGGGGGCCGACCCTGCAATGGTGGGGAGTAGGGTGGAAGGCGGAGGATATAGTGACGGGCCGGCTTAGCCGAGATACTTAGGATCCCTAACGAATAGCACCGGCAAGTCCCACTGTTTTCAACGACGTTACAGTTAGAACTGTCGATGGCATCGAACCGCTGGCTTTTTTTTGCCTTTTCGCTCCCCCGTATCAGACCCCTCTCTTCCCTCCCCTCACACCTGTCTCTTGTACTTTGCATCCTTCTTTTCTGTATTTCCTCTCAGCCCTTTCACCTTTTCCCATTGTACTTTCGCTTCTGGCGACAGTCCCGTCTCTTTCACTCCATTTAACCGCCAGGGGACGTCGATCATTCCCTATGCTCGATACCTTATGTACGTGCGTAAACCTCATGTTAGTAGGGTGATTGTATCAGGTAGTACTTCTTTTTTCCTACTCGGGTGAGTAAAAAGCGGGAAGGTGTGTTATGTGGGAGGTGATTCCGATACCTTATTGGACCCTCTTCGCCCTTTACCCCACTTAAACGCAGTGTCCTTAAGATCATCAGGAGACTATTTGAGGGCGGACCCAATCCACCTTCGAGGGGGTCCGCCGAGAACACCAAGGAGGTCTGTAGTGGTGATCGGGCATCTGGTCATAGAAGACACGTACACAACCTTGAAGGAATCTTTACCCTTCGAGGACCGCAACTTGCACCTTAGGTAGGGTCATTCTATCCCAGATCTAATCGAAGATTACATTCGGAATAGCCTGCCGGGAAAACCCTGGTTCCACATCTGGCGAAGGTTTCTTTGAGGGCGACTGTTGTCGTATTGGCGCCCCTCGGGAAGGGTAGGCGGACTCTGGTCAGATCCGTCTGCCCCCGACAGGGGGTTCCCCCTTTTGAATCTTACCATTTCCGGCGATCTTCATTAGGTGGTGGGAAACTACCAGTTTCCCGACACGTGGCGTCATGTGCTTAGCTCGATTGGGACCGATAAAATAACCAGCCTGGCACACATGTCTCGTTCAGGATATGTCATTACGTGGATAACGGATACAGCCTCAGGTGTCCGGGGTCCAAACCTGCCACAGGCGACCGCAAAGCGGGGACCATTGGGGGACTCACTGCTCGGTATAGACAACTTGCGGGATTTTCAGATTTTCTCCCTGGGTCCTTGTAGGCCTGGCCTTACGAATAATAGGGGGCGATATACAGATAGATAGTGGGGGATTTGTAGAAAAAATCGCACAAGGAACTGGGACAGGGGGAGAGAGGGTAAAACCCGCTTTGGCAATAGCCCGCAGGTAGATTTTGCAGGGCGGGGAGGCCCCGTTACTGTGATGGAGATCTCTACATCATAACTACTCTCATTTCTTGGTCTAGGTGCGGCCCCCTGTCTGGGGCCGGGCGGGGAACTCGTATTTAAAATACGAGCAATATCTTCGGTTGTTGGAGCAGCTCGGACGGCAAGACGATTGAACAGTCATCGGGAATTGTGCGCCGGTTGTCCCTCCGATATATGGAAAGGGGCGCGGCAATAGAAAGACTACCAGTGCGCCCGCTCTAAGAGACAGGAGGGGCTATTTTTGACGGTGCCCCAGATTCTTCGAGCCACTTACAGAGAGTGCCGCGGCGGATTTAGGAATACACGGGTCGTATCTAGACAAGTGTACCAGGCGCACGACGGGATTGGAGACTATAGCATTGCCTTTGTAAGTAGTTTGAAGGTAGTTCGACTGTGTTAATAATAAACTGAATATTACAAACTGCCACGGGGAATCCCCCTATCCGAGAAGGTGGGAAATGAAAAAAGTAGCGGAAACCATAAAAGCGTAGAAAAAAAGTGGAGAATCCCACGGGAGGAAGCACCGCGGGGAGAAAGGAAGTCAAGGATTCAATGAGAGATGGAACCAGAGAACAGGAAATGAGGATAACGACATAGCCCGAGCCGCGCGTCCCCACTGTTATAGGCCCGGGAGAACGAAGAGAGGAGGACGGAAAAAAGAAACGGGAATATGAATACCGTGGTAGTGATAATGAGAGAGTAAAGACATGGAAATATTGAGCTTAAAAAAGTGGAGGGAGAGTTGGAAGGGATCTTTATAATCTTTGTATCCAACCAACAATACTCGAGGAAATTAGGAAGAGTCAGGAAGGGGATGTAAAACTGCGACAAAATTAAGGAAAAACTGAACGCAGGAAGCCTATGGATTTTAAGATTCATGAGGATGGAGACTTAAGGTATAAGGAAGGTGTTGGTACCATAGAAATGTGAGAATTTGAAGAGAAGGATAATGGAGGAAGTGTTTATACTTAGTACCCCGTATTCAGTCATGCATCCTGGAGGCGATAAACTTTACAAGGATCTAAGAAGATGTATTGGTGGCCTAGGATGAAGAGAGAGTGGCTGAATTTGTGAGTAAATGTCTTACTTGCCAAAAGGTTAATTTAAGCATAAGAGACCTCAAGGAAAAGTCCAACCACTTGAGATACCAGGATGGAAATGGGATAGCATTTCAATGGACTTTGTGACTTGCTTGCCAAAGTCTAAGAATAGAACGATACATATGGGTAGTGGTAGATAGACTCACTAAGTCAGCAGTGTTTATACCCATGAAAGAGACTTTGAAAATGGAGCAACTTGCAAAGGCTTACATAAAATTTGTTGTGAGGTTACATGGAGTACCAAAGGATATATTGTCGGATAGGGATTCTAGATTCTTTCGAAATTTGGAAAAGTGTTCAGGAGAACTTTGGCACGACCTTGAAAATGAGTTACAGCTTTCCATCCAGCAACTGATGGGCAAATAGAGAGGGCCATACAGACCTTAGAAGATATGCTAAGGACTTGTGTAATGGACTTCCAAGGGAGTTGGGAGGATCACTTAGATCTCATTGAGTTTTCGTACAACAATAGTTACCATGCCAGTATTGCATGGTACCCTTTGAAGCTCTATTGGAAGGAAGTGTAGGAGCCTTTGTGTTGGAACGACGTAAGTGAAACAGTAATTCTAGGACCTCAGTTAATAGAGGAAACCCAGGAGAAATTAGAGTAATACAAGCAAAGATTCAAGCAGCACAGGATAGACAAAAATCCTATGCGGATCAAAAGCGCCAAGATGTTGTGTTCAAAGTTGGTGACAAGGGTTACTTAAAGTATCACCGATGAAAGGAGTGATGAGGTTTGGAAAGAGAGGAAAGTTAAGCCCAAAGTACATAGGACCCTATGAGATCTTGCAAAAGGTAGGAAAGGTAGCTTATAAGCTAGCACTACCAATGGAGTTTAGCAAAGTTCACAATGTTTTCCATGTGTCTCAACTAAGGAAGTATGTGCCGGACGAGTCACATTGTTGCAACCTGAAGCAATAGAGTTAGACCAAAGTTTGACCTATGATGATTGAGTCAATCAAAATCCTAGATAGTAAGCTTAGAGATACTCGTAGAAAGAGTGTCAAGATAGTGAAAGTGTTGTGGTCTAACCAAGAAACCGAAGAAGCTACTTGGGATGCTGAAGATTTAATGAGGAAAAGTATCAGAGCTTTTTCAGGTTAGTAGTAGAGGTACGGGGACGTAACTCCTTTTAAGGGGGGGTAGAAAGCGACCAGTTTCCGCGCGTTTTACCCTCAATGTTACAAGTTTCTACGAGTTTTTATGACTTTTAAGTAAGAAGTTTCATGTTTGTCTAATAGAAGTTGTCAAGTAAGTGTTAAAGTCTACAACAACATAGAAGTTTCAATAACAAAGTATGAAGTAAAAGTAGTCTCTATTCAAATTCCATACACTAACCTACACAAAGTTTCGGGACGAAACTTCTTTTAAGGGGGTAGAATGTGAATACCCCACAATTTTCATGTATTTAAACAAGGATTTTTGTATTTCATACGTATAACCTTCGTATTTATGCGGATAATTTTAGTATTTTATTGAAAATTATGTTCAATAAAGGTTATTAAATAAAAAGAAATTAACAAAAATATAGTAATAATAAAGTTTTGGTTAAAAGTATTAATTGTGTTCTTAAATAGTATTTTTGGGATTGAAAATATTTTTTAAAAACTCTAAAAATAGTTTTTTTTAAGGTTTAGGAGTGTTTATGGGCCCCACCAAAATCCTACTATGAGGCCTATAAATACCCTACAAAACCTAAAATTCCAAATTTTACTGATCATACTAGTCAATTAGGATTCCAGAAATTTAGAGAGAGAAAAGAAAAAAGAAAAAAAACTTTTAGATCCGAAAAAAAAAAAAGAAAAGAAAAAAAAAGAGTCGGAATTTGAAGAAGAAAAAAAATTTGGAGCCTTGGGATCCGTGTCAGCCGGACCCCACCGCGGCCTCAGCACCACCGCAGCAGCCACCCGCTGCACGCCGGCCACGCCGGACCCTCCTCCCCGTTTGGTATTATTTTGAACCTTTTATAAAAAAGAAAAAAAAAGTTTTACCTTCTTTATTTTTGATTCAATCTTACAATTTATGATTATAATTGTGTTTAATCATGTTTTTATAAGTTTAATCATGTTTTGGATAATTATGAATGTTTTAAGGCATGAATTAAATTTGTAGTTCATGAAATTTTAAATTAGGGTTTGAAAATTTATGAAGTTATGATTTATGAATTTCAGGTTCTAAACTTTGATATAATGATCATAAATTTTGTTGGGTGAATTAATGATGATGTTAATAGTTTAGATTGATTTTTAAGGGTTTAAACTTATTTTATAAAGCTGTCAAAATTTTATAATCTTGAATTTGAGTGGAGCAAATATTAAAAAACGAAATCAAGAAAGAAAGTTAGATTGAATAAAACATGAGTAGTAGATTGTAGAAGTGTTGACATGAAATCATGGTGTTTTCTTAAGTTTTCATGACTTAAAGTTTAGAATAAATCTGAAATTTTAATAAAAACAAGTTAAATTGAGTTTAAAGTGTCCGCAATGCACCTAGATGTT
The DNA here is from genome assembly GCA_016808085.1 of Suaeda aralocaspica. NCBI lineage: Eukaryota > Viridiplantae > Streptophyta > Magnoliopsida > Caryophyllales > Amaranthaceae > Suaeda > Suaeda aralocaspica. The sequence continues at coordinate 30,853 of PYUH01000097.1, forward strand.
GATGAAATATATAATTTTAGTATGTTTTATGATGTTAAAGAGTGGTTTTAAGCATGTTTAACATGCTGTCTAGATTTACAAATTAATTAAATAGCCTTTTAAAGTATGTAAATAGCATAAATTGATCATGTAAGTAAGGTAATACATTATATGATCGATTGTGTCATTTTCGGAAGTTTTCAAGGAGTTTGATAAATTTAGATTGCTGTCCACTTTTCTAAAGTGGCATGAAAATTTATATTAAGGTTTTATAAAGTATAATTAAGTCCCAAAACTAGTAGAATTGCAGTAAAGAAGAAAATTGAATATGGAATTGAATAGAGACCAAATAAGGAATGTTTTGGATCAAAGTTCCAAATTTAGAAGTTGGTTAAGGTTGTTGTAGAATTTAGTCAACAAAGGTTTTTAATTTAGCTCGGTTTTCCTTGTGTAGGAGACTTTGATTTAGTCCACTTCTAGAGTTGTGGCGGAGCACAGCTATTTTACAAGGACATAAGTACTAAAGGCAAACATAGGAGTTTAGAATGATGCTTGAGAAATTCTTGTTTACCTGAATCTTTATGCGTGTTTGGATCGAATTTAATGCATGACAAGTTGTTAGTAGCTGTTTTAATGTTTAATGACATCCATGTAAATAGAAAGTTTAATTTTTCATAAGCTTAAGTTGGAATGTTCTGATCAGTATAGTTTGGCCAACAGTTTATGAATAAAGGAAGAGATAATTTTAAAGTTGATTAGGTATTTAATCAACAAGAAGGTAGTAGTGAATTTTTACAAATGATTAATAGAATAATGAGCAATTATTTGTACATATAATACCACTCCAGTTAATTTGTGGTCAAAAGAAAGTAAGTTATAATACACTCACAATTATGTTGGTCAAGAAGAAGTAAGTTATAATACAACTCACATTTAATGTGTGGTCAAAAAGAAAGTAAGTTGTAGCCACTCACATTAATGTGTGGTAGGAGTTCAGTTTAATTCAAGGACTCACATAAGTTAATTTTGAATCACCTTAAAGTAAAGATAATGAATATGGTTGCTTGTTTGTATGCATGCCTTCTGTGATGTTGCATGAGAGTCATAACAATGTAAACCTTTTAAATCACGGAAGGTAAGAGATTCGCACCAAAAACTTGGAACGTATATACCTTGAGTATGAACAAAGGGGGGAGTCATATGGAACAGTGATCTATGACTTTAATTGAGTACAAGACGTTGTACTCTTTTATATTAAATGCGCTGGATATCCGTCACCTCGTGTGACATAGGTAATACTTCTGGAGTTGCTCCCAAGCTGGTGCCCCATAGGGTATTTTAAGGAAAGGAAACCCGTTGATGCCGAATCCAAAAGTTAAATATAATAATAATCTTATTGAGTCCAGTACCGGTAAGAAGGTTCTCAAAGGTAAGTTGAGTGCATGTTTTATTTCTTATTGTTATTGTATAGTCTTTAGTAGTTATGTACTCAGATTGCTGACTGTTTGCTTTGTGTGCATGGCTTGTCTTGGACTTGGCCCTACGATGACCCACTTGTGTGTGAGTAGTTGTCTGTTAAAGGAAGGTGCATGTACAAGTGGGCATAAGTCATTTCATGATGGGATGGAGTGAGAGCGCTTGATGTGGTTGTAGTTTTACTTTATTTCAATTGCTTTCACGAGACTAAGTTTATTTGATGTTTGGGATTTTGAAAGACTTCTGATTATTAATTTTGGTTTGGTTTAAAAGGGCATATGTTCCGAAGGGTAATAAATTTAAAGTTGATTTTATTTAAAGTTGTTTGAAGTTTAGTTTTAAATTTTTTGGTTTTCAAAGACTTCCGTTGTAGTACTTGATAAAAGCCTTAGCCGTTATCACGGTGCGTAATACTTTGGTTTTTCATATATAGTAGTTAAAATATTATATCTACTAGGTTAACATGTTTATCGGAAAAATTAGGAAGTAGAAGTTAAGGAAAATCCAGCGGTTTGACAAGTGGTTATAGAGCCTAGATTTTGAAATAAAATATAATTTTTTTTGGGGTACCCTTAAGTTTTATTTTTTGAAAAGAAATTTCTTAAATTGGAAAATTTGAAAATGAAAATTTTTCTAAAAAATAGTAATTTCCTAAAATGGAAAGTTTTGAAAAATATATATATGCGTACAGGTAGCAAGGAATTCAGGTATGTATTATGTTTATCGTTTAATACCATGTGGTTAGTTTGGGAGGAAGTTGGGCATGTAGGATAGTCTTTGTTTCTGTTCTTCATGCATTGAAGTTTATGATCAAGGTGAAGCTTAGTGGATAGTTAGGTGTAAACAAAACTGTATGTTAGCCCACAAGATTCTTTTGCAGAACTGTTAGTTGTTTGTTTTGTTTTTTTGGGAAGGATGGACCATTAGTTTTAAGTTTTGTGCAGGATGACGCATAACATGCCTAGTAAGTATACATCAACATGGGGAATTGGCAGAAGAGAAAGTATTATGAAAAGTCCACCTCAATATGTTTGGAAGATCCGGTTCTAATGTTGGTATATGAGTACAGTGTTGAAGTTACCACAATGGGATCAAACCGGACCAAGTAGCCACTTTGATTGTTAAGTGTTTACCGACCCGACCACACCCTACTTAGAAATTAACATGAAGTTTAGTGACTTTCATTTTCTTGGAGGCCTTGCGAACTATGCTAAGTATAAGGATGTTGTTGGTCAATGGGGTGTGACTAGAGGTTCTTGGAGGGGTACATTGCTAAGAAGGAAGAGGAGTTATCAACAAATGAATGCGAATAAGGAGACCCTGGCCCGCACCAAGCCCACAGATAGTCAATGTAGTGAAGACCAAATGGAAGAGAGACTCATACAGGTCGAAGATGGGTGAATCCAAGGATAGTTTCATGCTATGAAATGGAGGCCCAAACCCAGTAATCCCACAGTATATGTTGACTTGATAACGGACTCTGAAGAAAGAGGAAGAAGAACAGATCCTGAGGAAGTCATGGAAGGAGGAAACAGAGGAAAAGATGAGAATAGGGGATGATGCTAAGGATGACCCCGGAATTAGTACCGAAGAAATAGTTATGTCGAGAGACAAGAAGGACAATGTTAATATGTAGAGACCTTGTTTAGAAGTAGTTAACTGTTTATGTCTACATTTTAATGCCTAGTTGGACACTTTAAGTTATTGTTTATATTAGTTTGAATAAGTGGCTGTGAGCCATAAGAAGTAATTAGAGAAGTTGAGTAATAAAATGATTTTATGATTAAAGCCTTAATAGAATAGAACCAAGGGAATTATTTTATTTCTTATATGCTTTATTCTATCTAATGGTGTGTAAAACAATCAAGATAAAGTGAATCATTCACTCAAAAAGCATGAAATTTCTTTCGTGAGATAAAATGAAAAAGTGTTTTATGATTTAAGTCTCAGTTGTGTCCTAACTTATAGGTAGACTTAATTAATACAAGGGTGTTTTCCCTACAGGAGAAATAGAATGGTGAACGTAACAACATCAGCTGAATGAATTAGTAAGGCAATTAGCTACTGTAGCTGAACAGTTAGTTGCCAAAGGAAATGGCAAATGGGTAGTGACCTGCTGGGGAACTTTTCAAGAAAATTTCCCAAAGCAAGCCACCACTTACCAAGGAGAGCACAATCTAACTGTCCTAGAGGGATGGTTGGAGAGAATTCAATAAATTGTTTGGGGCAGTTGAGTGTCCAGAGGAGCTTAAGGTGAACCATGTTGATTACTATTAGGGGAGAAGCTGACTTATGGTGGTCACAGAATGAGGTCTGTAATAAGGGCTTTACCAGGATTCAATTGGTAAATGTTCACGCAGCAGATTAGTATAAGTTCTAACCTGTGTTCTTCAGAAATAGAAGGACTGAGGAATTCTAGAACTTAGGATCGGGAGTAGTCTGGTATGAGTACTACTCTAAGTTTATAGAAGCTTGGCTCTTAGGATTTGCTTCCTGGGCGTGGCAATGCGAGACTAAAAGCAGTCGTTACGTGATAGAATAAAAAAGTTAATTTGAACAACTTTGGATATAGATAGTAAGACGTGACCAGAAGTTCACTAAAATAGCTTATATGTTGTACTGTATTATGTGACTAAAGGCTTACCAAATCACTTGTATGGTTAACACGTTGACTAAATTAAAACTCATTATCAAAGTCATTGGTAATCCAAAAGATCTACCATAGAGTGGAGTTACATGCGTATAAGCTAAGTCATGTATGTTATATAACAATCATTTTTTTTACGGGACGTTGATGTCAACAAAAAAAAAAACCGACAACTGACACAATAATTGTCTCCCCATTGTCATTAATCTTAGAGAGAACAGTGTTATGACTGTAATTATCAAACACTGTGTGATGTACATACATAAGTTAGAGAAGAGATGGTTTTCATTGATTAATACGTTCTCTAGAAGAGACAAAATAGTTTGTTGAATATATCTCTTCTAAGCGATAAATATGTTAATTAAATCTTCTATTAGATGAAATCATTTTGCACAGAATTATACACTAAGTTGGTTAAAGAATATGATGCCCCTATATTTGAAAATTTACCAACTTAGGGGGAGAAGAATTGGGATAAGTTGGCAAAATTACTAAATTATAAATTGATGATCCCCTATAATGACTATTTGAGATATTATTGCCAACTTTTGCCTATTATTTTAAAGATTATGTTGCACATCTATGGTTTGATTGTATTCAGTTATGTCTCATGTTACATAGCATTCAAGATACATTTTGGCCATATTATATAATACATTGAAATAATCTTGCCAATAATACTTTGAAGCACTGCACTGAAGTGTAGGTTGGATAAATCGGTGTTCCCAAAAGTAAATATCGTTTTTACAAGGAACCTGCTCACGTTGTATATATCCCTCTGTAATGAATAATAGATAGAGTCTATTCTGTCCCACAATACTCTCTACACTTAAACCCATTTTCTATAACACGTTATCCAGCATGATTAATAGAGAAAATAATACATATGTTTATTCAGAGGGAATGACTTTCTAAATTTAGTTTTATAGGATGTATCCATTATAATAGTAATTTTGCCAACACTTATATCAATTCTTCTACCACTAAGGTGGTAAAATTTTCACAATATAGAGGGCATCATATTCTTAACCAATTAGTATATAATTTTCAGGTGCAAAAAATATTTCTATCTTAATAGAAGATATTAACAAATTGTAATCGCTTGGAAGAGAGATATATGCAATAAACTCTTTGTTCTTCTGGAGAACGATATTATCAATGAAAAGCATTGCTTCTCTAAATTATTGATTGTACAGCACACATGTGTTTTAAGTTCATTCTAAATTGTTCTCTTCTAGAGATTAACGCATAGAGACAATAGGGAGGAC
>PYUH01000097.1:36247-61990 GCA_016808085.1 Suaeda aralocaspica
CTCGTCCCCCCCCTCCACCCATAAATACTTAGAACAGTATAATATGTCCCAATTCATTTAACAGTATCATGATAATTCTAATCAACTGCCTAAGAGAGTATGAAGAACAATTGTTGCATAAAGTATTAGTCTTGCAAAGGTATAGAGAAAGAAACAGTGCTTATAGTGTTCTTATATTCACATCATATTAATCATCATGGCCATGCATGGAGTAGGTAATAAAGTGAGTGATCCTAGTGTTTGAAAACAGACAAGAATTTAGAAAGTAATTAGATATGTATAATTCAATTAGGCCATCCGGGTTAATGTAAATCAACCGTATAATGGAAACCTAAAGTTTCGAATATTGATATGAAAATAATGTGCTTGACGCTCTCTCATGTTAGATACGGAATATTTTGAATCGGTTAAAGACATAATTAGCGAGCATGATATTGAGCTTATTTGGATTGTGATTTTTTAAGAAAAGAAAATTTCAAGAAAAATATTAAGTTATTTTGAACAACTTGGATATAGCTATGTAATGGGTGACCGAGTTCACTAAAAGTAGCTTATAGTGTGTGTTCTCAAATTTTATGATTAAGGCTTATCAAATCCCTTGATGTTAACACTTGCGTAAGCAACAATCATATAAAAGTCATTGGCCAATTCAGCAGATCACCATTGAGTGGGTTACATGCGTATAAGCAAGTCCTGATCTTATATTTATATAACAATATTTTTTTATTGGGGTTGTTGATGTCAGCACACAAGAATAAACCGACAGTGCACAATAATTGTCTCTCCATTGTCATAATCTAGAAGAGAAGAATTTATGATGGAATTATAAAACAATGTGTTAAGGACATCATAAGTTAGAGAAGCAATGGTTTTCATTGATTAATATAGTTCTCAAGAAGAGACAAATAGTTTATGAATATATATATCTTCTAAGCGAGAATTGTTAATAATTTTATTAGAGGAAATATTTTTGCACATGAAATATACAGTAAGTGGTTACGAATATGATGCCCGAGATTTGAAATTTTACAGCATTAGGGGGAGAAGAATTGAGATAAGTGGCAAATAATAAATATAAAGTGATTAACCATAACGACTATTTGAGATATTATGCCAAATTTTGTCTATAATTTTAAAAGATATGTTGCACTCTATGGTTGATGTGATATTCAGTTATGTATCTCTTACATAGCAATGAAGATCATTTTGCCATAGTATGATATACATGAGATAAAATCTTGCCAATAATAAATTGAATCACTAACCATGAAGTGTAGGTTTGATGATCGGGTTCCAAAAAAATATGTAATGATGGCAAGAAGTGCAGAGTTGACAGTTGACCACTATGAAAGTTTGTAACGGTATATTAAGCAATAAGTATGCCCCGGAGGAAGTGGTATAGATATCTGAACTATAACAGATGCCTATGAGATAAGAAATTAGCTGTTTATAAGTGACTAATGGTACCAAGGGGAAAGTATTCAAATATCATTGTAAAATAGCATGCAAATTATATCTTAAACAAAATGTGGATACCGGTATATGATGGAACAGTTGGATTATATGCATATGCAAAAGTAGTGGATTTGAGAATAGGGATCTGAAATAAAATCCCACTTTATGTTCGACATCTTGGACAATGACTCAGAGATAATCATGAGACTTGAAGTCCATAAAGATTTGTTTTTAAGATGCCTAATGATGATCATTAAGGACTAGAAGTCCAAACAATGGTTTTTTGAAATCCACCACGGACAGTGTTTAGCATTTTTATTGATCTTACCATTTATGTGCAGTGGATCGTAGATAAGCGCATATCATTGCAATTTTTTGTTTTGGTCAATAGTGATTAGATGCAGCACCATTATATCGTAGTTATGTTTGTGCTCAAAATCTTTTTGTATCAAATTTCACATCCGATCATATTACAGGTACTAATTTGATGGCAATAATTGTGATATACGTAAAATTTTGCCATAAATAGTAAGGTGTGTTACAATAGTATGAAATTTTACATGAAACAATTATACTCCAATGAGAATATATTTGTGATGAAAATTATAAATATGAAGGCGTTTTTAATAGATGTCGTGGAATTATGAATAAAAGTTCAGAAAAACTTGTATAAGACATATTCAAATCTCTAGTGTTTCAAGTTCTATACGAAGTATTTGAACATTCAATGGGGACATTATATCAAAACTCCTGAAGAGTTTTAGACTCTAAATATCAAACACTCAACCTAAAGTTTGAGTATGAGAGTGTCTAATCAACAAGCTTATGTCATTGGAGAACTTGATATTATAAGGATAATCCTTCTCTGGCCCAGAAGAACATTAAACAATAATTACTTAAATGTAAATTAATAATTTACATAAATAGAGAATGATGTTGATAATATCAAGTGCATAAATTATGATCAATTATGATCAGTATGTAATTATCAATAGCTACTTTATATAGACTCCAGAAGAAGGCATAAGTTTAATATATTAATGACATTTGACAAATATTGAAGTAATGATAAATAAAACATATGTATTATTTTCAAGCGTATGAGAAATGAATATATTCTCTGCTAAAGATCGAAGTCCACTTAGGAAGGGATCAACTACCAAGGAGTTGAATGTTATTCTACTTCAAGTGTGAAGCGACTACCAAGGACGTCAATTCGTTATTTAAAAGATCTCAAGTTATGCATTCATTAGGGGGAGAAAATAAGCGTTGCCTCTTTTCCCCTAACACTGGTTTTTGTACACATTGGGTTTTCTGGTGAGATTTTACATGAGGCAGCATTCATAAAGCGTATACGAAATGATGACTCTTGTCCTTCACCTAGTTTTTGTTCTACAGGGTTGTTCCTAGTAAGGTTGTAACGAGGCCACCATATTCAATAATGAGTCATCAAAGGGAGTGTTATATAATATATGATTAGTGGATAGCCAGTATATCCTTACGTATGATCTAGAATGTTATGGAGATAGGGATTTTACAAGGAACCCTTCTCTACATTGTATATATATATCCCATTGTATGGAATAATAGATAGATATATTCTGTCCAACAAATACTCTCTACTACTAAAAAACCCACTTTCTATAACATTGTATGATTAAAGACTTAATAGAAAAGAAACCAAGGGGAATTATTTTGATTTCTATATGCTTATTCTTATTCTAATGGTTTGTGTAAACAATCAGAAAAGGTGAATCATTTCACTCAAAAAGAATGAAATTTCTTTCGTGAGGTTAAAATGAAAAGTTGTTTTATGATTTAAGTCTCGGTTGTCCTAACTTATAGGTAGGACTTATGATACAAGGGTGTTTCCTCTATAGGAGAAAATAGAATGGATGAAGTAAAAACAATCAGTTGAATGTTGTCGTTAAGGACATAGCTACTGTAGCTGAACAGTTAGTTGACCAGAGAAATGGAACTGGTTAGTGACACTGCTGGGAACTTTTCAAGAAAATTTCTCAAAGCAAGCCACCCACTACCAAGAGAGCACAATCCCAAACTGTCCTTCTCATAGAGGGAGGTTGAGAGAATTCATAAATTGTTTGGGGCAGTTGCGTGTCCAGAGGAGCTTAAGGGAACCATGCTGTTAATATATTAAGGAGAGAAGCGAATTAATGGTGGTCACAAATTGAGGCTGTAAGTAGGGCTTACCAGGATTTCATTGAAAATGTTCTAGGAGCAGATCGTAATAGTCATCGACCCTGTGTTTCTTCAGAAACAGACGGTGAGGAATTTCCTGAACTTAGTATGGGAGTATGTCATGTTTTACGAGCTACATCTAGTTGTAGAGCTGTCTAGTGTTGCGTCCTGAGGTTTGTGGCAAACTGAGAACTGAAGAGTAGTTGTTTTGAGAGGGGTTACCCTAGGACACTACTCATAAACTAGCTGGCACAAATTTTGAATCCATTGGATGACTTATTGAGGGCACACTTGTATGCATAACCGTAAAAAAGAACGGAATACAGAAGGAGAGTGGACGTAGGGAGAAAAGGAAGGATGTGGGAGGAGGAAATAACCAACACATGGCATCTGGTGGATAAAGAGACCCTCGTTTAAACAACAACTTTCCATTGATTACTAGGGGAAACTTGGAAGCCTAATTCTGGAAATGGGAATAGGACTCAGGTGCTAGTCAAGGAGGGGGGTGTAAGTACTTCTGCAGAAGTGTCCCAACAACACCCAGAAAGCTTGCAGGACCCAGTGACTTGTAGGTTGTGTAAACAACTTGGGAAGACACCGTGAGTAGAGGCTTCTCTAAGAACAAAAGGAAAGGGAGGACATAATTCTCAGCTAAGGGAAATTTAATTGGGGAACAGCCAAGGTTTTCCAAGGAAAAATGGGAGAAAGGTGAACTCTCAAGCCGAAGTAGAAGGGAAGGGAAATGGAGGAACAGCCTATAAGACCCTCAAAACACTGGAGAAACTGAATTGATAGCTCGAAGACGTAGCGGACCTAAATAGGATGTGATCACTCGGTACTTTTTATATTAATTCTTTACAGGTATTAAGTTTTTATTTTGATTTTGGTTGCACTTATCTCTTTTGTTTCCAGTAAACATCTTTAGAAAAGTTATAAAACCTGTGTTGGGAAAGAGAAAGATAGTTAGACTGGTCAATAGTGGTACCTTCGGGAAAAAGAAGTGAAAATGTTTCAAGGAAGATATGAGGAATGTTCCTATTGTATATTGAGGAGTGGAGTTAAGGGCTAACCTAATGGAGTTTGATTTAGGGACCTAGCAAGTGATTTAGAATGGATTGTGTTGAGTAAACATAAGGCTGAGATTCGGTGTGAACCACAGAAGATCTCGTGGGAAATAATGGGTAAGAAGGTGTAGCTATTGGTAGGACAGGAAGACCGAAACACAACAAAAATAGTAACAGTAATGGAGATTCGCTAGGTTTTGAAAAAGAGGTTTTATCGTTTACCTTGTAGTGTGCAAGAGTGTGATCAGAGTGAGACTGCTAAACCTAGAGGAATATGAAGTAGGTAAGGACGTTATCTGATGGTGTTTCCGAGGAAGATTCGGGCGGGAAGGCCACCGACAGCGGGAGATTGACTTTACTAGACGTAGTCTCCAGGAAACAGCACCTATTTCCAAGGCACCCTATAGATGGCGTCTGCGGCACATGAGCGAATTAAAGGAGCAGTTTTGCAGGATTGTTGAAATAGGGGGGTACATAGGCAGTGCGTTCACCTTTGTGGGAGCACCATTACTATTTTGTGGAAAAGAGAAGATGGGCGTTTGGGTTATTTTGCTATGCGAGTTTGAACTAAAGTGACGATCAAGAATAATATCCATTGCAGGATTGATGACTTGTTGATCAATTGAAAGGAGCCCTACGGGTTTGTCGAAAATTGACTTAAGTCTGGATACCATCAATTGAGGATTGTTAAGAGAACAATACCGAAAAACAGCTTTTCGCACTTAGTATGGGCATTACGAATTCATGTTATGGCTTATGTGGGATGTTACCAATACCAGCATTTATGAATCTCTGTAGATGATGATTTTCCCGTTGGAATTTGTAGTGTTTCATAGCAATTGGGTTCTAGCAAGCGGACGTGGGAGCAGAGGACAATCTGGCTGATCGACTTCCCAAGGGACCTGGGGCATAGCAAGTCCGGCTAATGTGAACGATTCTCGGGAGAGAAGGGGGGGAGTTTAAGATTCTTAGTGTGGAGCAATGTGGTGTTAACATATAGAGCAAGCAGGAGATGAGGTTAGGACAGCGCTAGGAGGTACCGAGGGGGGAAGTGTAAGCGGCGGGTGGCTAACACTAGAAAGAAACGATCCTTTGTGGGTTCCATCAAGGGGTGATTCGCGGTTAACCCAGCGAATGACAGAGCAGAAATAAATAGTTAATTGCGCGTAAGCGCAAAATGTGACTTGCTCGGTTGAGCACGATGAACAGCACAGCAAAACTAGAGAAAGAGAAAAATTGTGGGAGGATCACTAGACTGGCGGTCTTGAAAGGACAGCGAAGCTAATAGTGGATTTCCACAAAAGGAAGAGCTGATGCGTGGTTTTTAGAAAACGTAGAAAGAGAACGACAGAGAGTAAGGGAATTGAAATCACACTTTTTTTTTTGCTGATTTAATGATAAATCATAACTCATGGTTCTGGATACTTTTAAGCTTTCATTGTACTATGGATCTAAAGCAGAGAATTAGTCGAGTTGGCATGTGGCTTAAAAAATTGATATATGCCAAGTATCAATTAACGTTGGAGAAATCATGAATATGTGATGGGGGATGATCAAATGACGCGGCCACACATTACAATTTGTGCGTTAGTTATTGTGCTTTTAACCCCACATGAGCGCAGCAACATTATATTGTCTTCAACACAAAAAATTGATGCTTTCCAAACCGCCAGAAACAAATTGGGAAACCATTTTCTTGTAAACCGCACATATGGTTCCAAAAAAGCTTATTTTCTTTTAAAACGCATACCAAAACTAAAAAAAATTTGCTTTTATGCTACCTAATCAGAAGTTTACTTCAACCAATTCCTAAACTAATTAACTTACAAGGATTCGCACTAATGCAAAAACTCACCCAAAAATGTCTTCTGATTCATCAAAGATATAATCGATCAACTTTTTCATCAGAAACAATGAAAAGTAACCACATCAAAAAAAAACCCGAACACCCAATTCACAAATAATAACCCCAGAACACAAAACACACAAAATGAAAACCCAATCAAAAAACCAAAAACCCAAAAAAAATTAACACCCAGAACAACGGAAACAGAAACCAACTCAAAACCAACAAAAACAAAAAAATAACAACAAAAACAACAAAAACAACAAAACCCAATTAAACAAAACACAAAAACCCAACAAAATTAAAACACCAAAAACAAAAAAAAAACCTGTTCTTCACCCATCAATTGTTGAATCTGATTAATATGCAAATAATAACAGCACAATCCTATAATAAATCTCATCACTTACCGAAAATAAGTAGAGAAATTCTAAATCTATATCAATCTCGTTTTTATACCCCATCTGTTTCATCTTTTGTTACAGAGTTTAATATTAAGAAGAAAAAAAATGAAGCACAACACATAGAGGGACTAGATTTTTCTAGCCCCAACATAATTAAACAACGATCAACTCTATAGCACAACCCCGTGAGAATGGAGTTACTTGACTTGAATTAAGTGCTGTGTTTTGTTAGTACACATGCAGCAGCAACAAATTGTCTTAACTTCTGTTCAGGGTCAACATCCATTATGCAATGGATGGCTTTCGGTATGTAATGATTCATCAGTGTCCACTTCCTCCTCTCGTTCCGTTACATAATTACCAAAAATCACCAGCCAAAGAAAAGAGAAAACATAAGAAAAAAAAAGAAATATAAGCAGAAAAAATACACAAACAAAGGACAATTAAGTAGTAAACTTGTCATGCAGAACATAAAACATGGAGGTTACCTGAACAACCTCCTCTCCCCTAATAACTCTTTCCAAAAAACAGTTTGTTTTCATTAAGATCAGGATATGGTGCTGTTTATTTTATAGAGCTCGAAACCTTTTTTGTACAAAATCGAAACCCAAAAAATTAAAATAAATTCAAAAACACCAAAAAACAACCAACACACAAAAAGATAAAATCGAACAACCACCTGAAATCGCCTCCAAAGCACCAGAACGCCTCTAAAAGCCACCAAAACTCGCAAAATTCGAACACAAAATAAAGTTGAAATGAAATATAAGACTGAAAAAATCAACGTTAATCGAAAAACTTCAAAAAATTTTGGAAACAAAACACGAAAATCAAAGAAATGGACAAAAATCGAAAAACTAGGGTTTTGGTATAATGAAGGAAAGAGCATACCAACAGCTCCTCGACGGCGCGCCGACAGCAACACCAGCCATGTAGGTGAAGGAGAAGAAATGATGGCCCGCCATTGAAGTAATTAAACCTAATGCAAGAAATTGATTGATAGAAAAAGAGAGACGAGAAAACTTTGTATAATGAATTCGGAGAAAACTTGTTTTATTGTATTGTTTTGGTTTTGTAAAATGAAGTTGGTGAGAGGCTACGAGAAAAAACTCATGAGGTTGGAGGTGTAGGTTAGAAGATCAGGTGAATAGAAAAGATAGAGATAGGGTTGGGTTTAGAGGAGAAAAGAATAAATTTTAGTTGAGTGTTTTTTGCTTTATTACCCTCCTTTTGGCTGGGCCTTGAGCTCTTGAATTTGTGTGAATGTATTTGCTGCTGGTTAAACCGCAGCAAATAACAAAAAAACCCGCAGCCAAATACTTTAAACCGAAGCAAATTATTTTGTGTTGAAATCATCACGAGTATTTGCTGCGGTTTTTTAAAATGTCAAAAAACCGCACAATGTGGCCGCAGCAAAATCCATTTTTCTACTAGTGCTACACAGAAGAATGTAACGGATGTACGGGTTTCTTAGGGTTAGAGGTTACTATAGGAGGTTGTGAAAGACTTTTCGAGTGATTGCTAAAACCATGACTTCGTTAAGAAGAAAGGCTGTAAGTTTGAGTTGGAGTAATAAATGTGAAGAGGCATTTCAAACTTTAAAAAGAAGTTTGACTACAACTCCAGTAATGACTTTGCTAGATGGAAGTGACTCTTATGATGTGTTTAGTGATGTGTAAAAATGGTTGGGTTGTGTGTTGATGCAAAATAGAAAGGTGATAGCTTATGCTCGAGACAGTTGAAAACCATATGAGATTAACTACCCTAAACATGATTTGGAGTTAGCAAGCAATAGTGTTTGCCATTGAAAATTGGAGACATTATTTATATGGAGTGAAATGAAGGATGACACAGACCACAAGAGTTTAAAGTAATTTTCACTCAAAAAGATTTTAAACATGAGACAAAGAGAGATGGCTCGAGTGATCAAGGACTACGACCTAGATATTCAAACCATGAAGGGAAAGCCAATGTGGTAGATGACGCTCTGAGTCGTAAAACGAAACCTAGAATGAATACCTTGTAGTTGCTAATGAGATGTAAAGACATTGGAAATGATTGACTTGAAAATAGTGAGGAGGAGAGTTGGAAGGGATTCTTATAATCTTGTATCCAACCAAAATACTCGAGGAATTAGGAAGAGTCAGGAAGGGGATGTAAAACTGGACAAATTAAGGAAAAACTGAAAGCAGGAAAGCCTATGGATTTTAAGATTTAATGAGGATGGAAGCTTAAGGTATAAGGGAAGGTGTGTGTGTACCATCAGAAATGTGAGAGGATTTGAAAGAAGAGAAGGATAATGGGGGGAGGGTCATAGTACCCCGTATTCCGTGCATCCTGGAGGCGATAAACTTTACAAGGATCTAAAGAGATGTATTGGTGGCCTAGGATGAAGAGAGAAGTGGCTGAATTTGTGAGTAAATGTCTTACTGCCAAAAGGTTAATTTAAGCATAAGAGACCTCAAGGAAAGTCCAACCACTTGAGATACCAGGATGGAAATGGGATAGCTTCAATGGACTTTGTGACTGCTGCCAAAGTCTAAGAATGAACGATACATATGGGTAGTGGTAGATAGACTCACTAAGTCAGCAGTGTTTATACCCATGAAAGAGACTTGAAAATGGAGCAACTTGCAAAGGCTTACATAAAATTTGTTGTGAGGTTATGGAGTACCAAAGGATATATCGGTCGGATAGGGATTCTAGATTCTTTCGAAATTCTGGAAAAGTGTTCAAGAGACTTTGGCTGACCTTGAAAATGAGTCACGCTTTCCATCCAGCAAATGATGGGAAAAGAGAAGCCATACAGACCTTAGAAGATATGCTAAGGGCTTGTGTAATGGATTCCAAGGGAGTTGGGAGGATCACTTAGATCTCATTGAGTTTTCGTACAACAATAGTTACCATGCACAGTATGCATGGACCCTTTGAAGCTCTATATAGAAGGAAGTGTAGGGCCTTTGTGTTGGAACGACGTAAGTGAAACGTAATTCTAGACCCGTTAATAGAGGAACCACAAAGGAAAATTAGAGTAATACAAGCAAAGATTCAAGCAGCACAGGTAGAAAAAATCCTATGCGGATCAAAAGCGCCAAGATGTTGTGTCAAAGTTGGTGACAAGGGTTACTTAAAGTACACCGATGAAAGGAGTGATGAGGTTTGGAAAGAAAGAAGGAAAGTTAAGCCCAAAGTACATAGGACCCTATGAGATCTTGCAAAAGGTAGGAAAGGCAGCTTATAAGCTAGCACTACCAATGGAGTTGAGCAAGTTCACAATGTTTTATGTGTCTAACTAAGGAAGTATGTGCGGCGAGTCACAGTTTGTAACCTGAAGCAATAGAGTTAGACCAAAGTTTGACCTATGATGAGATTGAGAGGCCAATCAAATCCTAGATAGGAGCTTAGAGATACTCGTAGAAAGAGTGTCAAGATGAGTGAAAGTGTTTGTGGTCTAACCAAGAAACCGAAGAAGCTACTTGGGATGCTGAAGATTTAATGAGAGAAAGATATCAGAGCTTTTTCAGGTTAGTAGTGAGTTACGGGGACGTAACTCCTTTAAGGGGGGGTAAAAAACAGTTTGGGCGACAGTTTCGCGCGTTTTACCCTCAATGTTACAAGTTTTACGAGTTTTTATAGTTTTAAGTAAGAAGTTTCATGTTTGTCTATAGAAGTTGTCAAGTAAGTGTCTAAAGTCTACAACAACATAGAAGTTTCAAACAAAGTATGAAGTAAAAGTAGTCTCTATTCAAATTCCATACCATAACCTACACAAAGTTTCGGGACGAAACTTCTTTTAAGGGGATAGATGTATACCCCACATTTTCAGTATTTAAACAAGGAATTTTTGTTTCATACGTATAACCTTCGTTATTATGAGGTATAATTTTAGTATTTTATGAAAATTATGTTCAATAAAGGTATTAAATAAAAAGAAATTAACAAAAATATAGTAAATAATAAAGTTTTGGTTAAAAGTATTAATTGTGTTCTTAAATAGTATTTTGTTTGATGAAATATTTTTTAAAACTTCTAAAAATGTTTTTTAAGTTAGGAGGTTTAGTGTGGCGGCCCACCAAAATCCTACTATGAGGCCTATAAATACCCTACAAAACCTAAAATTCCAAATTTTACGATCATACTAGTCAATTAGGATTCCAGAAATTTAGAGAGAGAAAAGAAAAAGAAAAAAAAAAATTTTAGATCCGAAAAAAAAAAAAGAAAAGAAAAAAAAAGAGTCGGAATTTTGAAGAAGAAAAAAAATTTGGAGCCTTGGGATCCGTGTCCAGCCGGACCCCACGGCCTCAGCACCACCGCAGCAGCCACCGCTGCACCGCCGGCCACGCCGACCTCCTCCCCGTTTGGTTATATTTTGAACCTTTTATAAAAAAGAAAAAAAAAGTTTCTACTTCTTTATTTGATTCAATCTTACAAATTTATGATTATAATTGTGTTTAATCATGTTTTATAAGTTTAATCATGTTTTGATTAAGTTATGAATTGTTTTAAGGCATGAATTAAATTTGTAGTTCATGAAATTTTAAATTAGGGTTTGAAAATTTTATGAAGTTATGATTTTATGAATTTCTGTTCTAAACTTTGATATAATGACATAAAATTGTTGGTGAATTAATGATGATGTTATAAGTTTAGATTGATTTTTAAGGGTTTTAAACTATTTTATAAAGCTGTCAAATTTTATAATCTTGAATTTGAGTGGAGCCAATATTATAAACATGTTTAACATATGAAAAAATGTTCTAAAGTTAGATTGACTTCATAAACATGTTAGTAGATTGTAGAAGTGTTTTGACATGAAATCATGGTGTTTCATAAGTTTTCATGACTTTAAAGTTTAGAATAAATCTGAAATTTTAATAAAAACAGTTAAATTGAGTTTAAAGTGTCCAAATGCACTAGTATGATCCACATCAATTCTATGATGAAATATATAAATTTTAGTATTGTTTATGATGTTAAAGAGTGGTTTTAAGCATGTTTAACATGCTGTCCAGATTTACAAATTAATTAAATAGCCTTTAAAGTATGTAAATAGCATAAATTGATCATGTAAGTAAGGTAATACATTATATGATCGTTGTGTCATTTCGGAAGTTTTCAAGAGTTTGATAAATTTAGATTGCTGTCCCTTTTCTAAAGTGATGAAAATTTGATTAAGGTTTTATAAAGTATAATTAAGTCCCAAAAACTAAGTAGAATTGCAGTAGAGAAGAAAATTGAAGTATGGAATTGAAATAGAGACCAAATAAGGAATGTTTTGATCAAGTTTCCAAATTTAGAAGTTGGTTAAGGTTGTTGTAGAATTTAGTCAACAAGGTTTTTAATTAGCTCGGTTTCCTTGTGTAGGAGACTTTGATTTAGTCCACTTCTAGAGTTGTGGCGGAGCACAGCTATTTTACAAGATACATAAGTACTAAAGGCAAACATAGGAGTTTAGAATGCATGCTTAAGAAATTTTGTTTACATGAATCTTTTATGCGTGTTTTGGATCATGAATTTATATGCATGACAAGTTGTTAGTAGCATGTTTTAATGTTAATGACATCCATGTTAAATAGAAGGTTTAATTTTTCATAAGCTTAAGTTGGATGTTCTGATCGTATAGTTTGGCAAAGTTTATGAATAAAGGAAGAAGATAATTTTAAAGTTGATTAGGTATTATCAACAAGAAGGTAGTAGTGAATTTCTACAAATGATTATAGAAGTAATGAGCAATTATTTGTACATATAATACCACTCACAGATTAATGTGTGGTAAAAAGAAAGTAAGTTAAATACCACTCACAGTTTAATGTTGGTCAAGAAGAAAGTAAGTTATAATACCCTCACATTTAATGTGTGGTCAAAAAGAAAGTAAGTTGTTAGCTACTCACATTAATGTGGTATAGGAGGTTCAGTTTAATTCAAGGACTCACATAAGTTAATTTGGAATCACCTTAAAGTAAAGTAATGAATATGGTTGCTTGTTTGTATGCATGCCTTTCTGTGATGTTGCATGAGAGTCATAACAATGTTAAACCTGTTTTAAATCACGTAAAGTGTAAGAGGATTCGCACCAAAACTCTTGGAAGTATATACCTTGAGTATGAACAAGGGGGAGTCATATGGAAAAGTGATCTATGACTTCTAATTGGAGTACAAGACGTTGTACTCTTTTATATAAATGCGGCTGGATATCCGTCACTCGTGTGACATAGGTAATATCTTCTTGGAGTTGCTCCCAAGCTGGTGCCCAATAGGGTTATTTTAAAGGAAAGGAAACCCGTTTGATGCCGAATCCAAAAGTTAAATATAATAATAATCTTATTGAGTCCATGTACAGGTAAGAAGGTTCTCAAAGGTAAGTGAGTGCATGTTTTATTTCTTATTGTTATTGTATAGTCTTTAGTAGTATGTACTCAGATTTGCTGACTGTTTGCTTTGTGTGCATGGCTTGTCTTGGACTTGGCCTACGATGACCCACTTGTGGTGAGTAGTTGTCTAGTAAAAGAAAGGTGCATGACAAGTGGGCATAAGTCATTTCATGATGGGATGGAGTGAGAGCGCTTGATGTGGTTGTAGTTTTACTTTATTTCAATTGCTTTCAGAGACTAATGTTTATTTGATTGTTTGGGATTTGAAAGACTTCTGATTATTAATTTTGGTTTGGTTTAAAAGGGTCATTAGTATGGTTCCGAAGTGTAATAATTTAAAGTTGATTTTATTTTAAAGTTGTTTGAAGTTTAGTTTTAAATTATTTTGGTTTCAAAGACTTCCGTTGTAGTACTTTGTAAAAGCCTTAGCCGTTCATCGGTGGCGTAATACTTTGGTTTTTCACATATAGTAGTTTAATAAAATATATATCTACTAGTTTAACATGTTATCCGGAAAAATTAGGAAGTAGGAAGTAAGAAAATCCAGGTGTTACACTCATCATGGTCTTGAGAAGTGGTTTTAGTGCAATATTTTATATGGTTGGGTAATGAGAGTAGAACACTGTCGATTTTCTAGCTAGTGGACGATTATGAACCAAGAAGTCAATGTTGCATATGAATTGATTGAGGAGATCGCCATTCATAATTTAACTCGATAATCCTAGAGGACATGCTAAGAGAGGAGAAAAACATGTGATAGATGAAAATATGAGAGTTGGATTCACAAATCAATGCAATTCATGAGAAGCTAGACAGATCAACACACCCATCCTATAATCCAATGACGGTAGCTGCAATGGCTACACTTTCGGGAGCTACTGATGTCTTCTGTGATTTATGAGCGCGGTCTTTTGGGCATAGTACTCAAACATTCCATAATTCTATGGAGCAAGTATAGGATTTCAAACTTACAAGATAATCCATTCTCAACATATACAATCCGGGTTGGAAGGATCATTCATACTTCTCCTACAAGAATACTAGCAATTTTCAAAATCCGCAGCAAGCAACATTTTTCACCACAACAATAGCAGGTTCAACGATTTGGTCCACCTCAACCACGGGTTTCAGTAGGCCACCACCTCCAACACCCCTCCCAGACCAACACAGCCAACCAACATGAGATTTTAGAATTGAAGAATATGATGATGCAGATGCATAAGAAATGGAGGCAATGCAGGCTCATTTCAATCAGCAAATGGCCTACAATAAGTTAATTATTGAGACACAGATGCTCAATTAAAGCTCAAAGGTCGTCGGGCCAACTGCCCTCACAACCATCACCACAAGACCTCCTAGAGAAACACTTAATGCAATATTCTTGGGGAATGATTACATATTATAGTCCACAAAAACCTACGACGATACTAATCCTCATGATGCAGTTGGAGCCAACAAGACTGATAATGTAGTAATGAAGATATCGATTCAGAGCCGATTAATGAAAAGAAAAGGAGCAACTAAAAGCAAGTCCCAGCTGATTCAGTTACTGATACAATTCCTCCCGAAGGTGCCGTTGCCCTTTACGAACAAGGTAACAAGGAGTAATAATGATAATCGCTTTTGAAAGTTTCTATAAATTGTCAAAAATCTGAGGTAACTGTACCATTACTGATCTTGTCCACAGATACCTACTTATTCCAAATTCATGAAAGATATATTAAGTAGGAAGCATGAGCTAAATGGGGTAGAGACTGTTGCTTTAACTGAATAATGTAATGCTATACTCCAAAATAAGTCTCCACAAAATAAAAGATCCTGGAAGTTTTTCCATCCCTTGTAACATTGGCCCATTATTTTTTGATAAAGCCTTATGTGATTTAGCGGCTAGTGTTAGTGTCATGCTATTATCTATATGCAAGAAGTTAGATATGGGTCCTTTTAAAATCTACTAACATTACTTTGCAGATGGCAGATATAAATGTAAAATATCCCAAGGGTGTTTTAGAAGATGTGCCTGTTAGAGTAGGAAAATTCTTTATTCCTGTCGATTTTGTGTCTGATATGGATGAGGATGCTCATATTCCTATAATACTGATGGTTAGACAATTCTTACACATGCAGGTGCCATAATTGATGTTAAAATGGTAGTCTAACTCTTGTTGTAAGGGATGATAAGATCACTTTTAACCTAATGTTGCTCTTAAGAGTTTATGTTAGAACAGTCATGCAAGCAGTTTACACTTTTAATGGATTGTTCATAATGACTTGCCTCGATCCCTAATAAGGATCTTTCTGGAGCCTCTCTTGTTTGGATTCAATTGCAGGTGACGGAGATAGTGATAATAATGAGTCGTATCAGGATCCAAAGAACAAAAAATCACGCCCTAAGAAGTGTCGGAAGCCTCGAAAGTCCTCCTTACATGCTTGTGAAGTGAAGAAAACAAATTACGAGGTTAATTCCTAGCAAAGAACATGGTGTAATTGAACAAAAAATGAACCTAAATTGCTTTGGGTGTTTAACTACATGGGGCTCATGTTCACTCTTTGATCCCCTTGAGTTCTAAGGTAATTACGGTCAAGCTCATGACTAGACAAGCGCTTTGCGGAGGCAAACCCGTAGGTTAGTAGTTTCTTTCTCCTTTAGCAATGAGGACATTGCTAAGTTCGGCTTGGGGTGGAGGTAAGTATTATTGCTTTCCTTTAGTTGCTTTAATAGCTTTCTTAGCTTTGTTTATTGCTTTCTTAGACTATTGCATGGTTTGTACCATTCGTTAGGAATGGGAGTTACATGTGACCGAAAAGACTGTACTATTTTTTCTTAGGTTTAATTTTAAGAGAGTTTGTTTAATGGATTGCTTGTCCCAGCTTGAGTTTTATTGTTGGAATTGACTACTTAGTACCCCTTGTGCTTATTTGTGAAAACTTATGACTCTTGACTCGGATGGATCCACATGCGTGATTTGTTGGCTATGACTTGAATTTGATTGCTTGATTTCCTTTTATTGGTCAACTCTTTCAACCTTGCTTGTGATTGTTGAATCACTTTTGAATATAATATCATTCATATTTTTCTTTGTGTGCTTAGTTCCTGGTGCAATTATTGATCTGGGTTTGACATTAGATTCTAGTAACTTTAATTGTGGATTTTGTGTATATTGCCGATGATAAAAGGCCTTCATTTTTCTTTTGAGCTTTAGAATTTCATTTCCTGTCTTTATATATTTCCCCTGATCCCATGTTTTGAGCTTTTATCCCTTTAATTGTATTTTTACCCACCTTACAAGCCTTATTAGCCTTGCTACATAATTATTATATGCCCAAACTTGGTTTGGGGGAGTTGAAGGTGGTTGTGATGTTGTTAAAGTAATTTTTTATGGTTGTTATGGAGGATTAATGGTGAAATAGTTGAAATTTGTTAGAGTTGTGTTTAAAGTTTCAATTTAAGGCTTACATACCATGTTAGGCTGTTGTAGTTAATTAAAAGTAATATTTATTCATGGCCTAGTATGTATGTGTGATGATTATGTTCATTGTTATTAAATTTATAAGCAAAAACAAATCATTAAGAGTCATGAAAATAAGTTTTTTTATGCATGAAAAGTAAGAAAAAGTTTTAAAGTATAATAAGTGTAAAAGTATGAAAAAATAAAAAGGAAGAAGTATGAAGTTTGTGAAGTAGTGGTTGTTGATGAAATATAGGATTATGGTGTTGATGTGAACTGTAAAGAAAGGTTGGTTGATTTGGTTGAATGAATGTTTGAGAATGATAATAATTTTTGAAATGTTGACGATTTCCTTGGTTTTATATGGATTACCCCGCATTCCACCATATTATCCCAAATTTATCCTACCCATACCCTAGCCACGTTACAGCTTATTAAAGACCTTTTCGATCTTTGTGCACATGCTATGGTTATTGTGAAGTGAATCCTTTGTCAAGGTTGTAGAGTATTATTGTATTTTGAGTTGACATTTAGGATGAGTGGATACCTTTAAATACTTGATGAGGGTGGGAGATGTGGGAATGGGTTTCTCAAACTTGCATTTTAAACACTTTGCATTGCATTCCATCTTTGGTGGGAGGTGAGGGTTAAAGCTATTGTTTAGCTCATCATTAATGTGTGGAGTGACACCCTTGAGCTATCTAGTCATCGGTTCATTAAACTTGCTTGGTTGGTTTTACTTGACTGTATTAGGAAGAACGGTAATTGGATGCTTGATTGGCTGGCTTTGATCATGTGTCTTCAGATGTTCTCTTGAGTTATAATGCTTATTTTGTTTTAGGGGGTGAGTCAATTTCGTTGTGTTTGCTCGGGATGAGCAAAGGTATGGTTTGAGGAATTTGATATACGGTTTTATCTTGTGTTTTTCCCTCATTTTCGGTTGATTTTGTGCTAAATAGTTAAGATTGTGGCTTTTTTTTGATAAAAATCATCCTTTGATGTTAAGTTATGTTTTGGAAAGGTTTTATCGTCTAGTAGACTTTTAGAGTTTTGTACGGTTAATTTATGCTTCCTGCGTTATTACACGCAATTTTCGGTTTGTTTTATATGTTATAGGAGCGTAATAGGGAGTTATGAAGTCACTAGAGATAAAACGAGTCAAAATGTACTTGCCTCGAGATGCGTGCCAGGTACGGAGAAGCTACGAACAGATTCGAAGAGATCGAGCGGAAGAAGTAAGAAGATCATCAAAGTTTAGTCGCATGCATATATATCATGCGGGCGCAGCCTTCAAAATACCTTCTTTCTATGCGCCCGGGAATAGATCAGAAGCATCAGAAGTCATTCAATACTCACCATGCGGGCGCAGGGAACAAATGGACTTTTGACCTTGTGGGCGCAGGTGCTGCCGTTTTTGATCCGATCGGCTTTTCTTTGCGAAATTAGCTCGGGGGTTTATTATAATTAAAACCTAAATATATAATACCCTATGTGTATGGGGCACGACCCTAACTAGTTTTTAGAGCAATATTAGATTTAGAACCTAAAACACTTTCCTTAGAATTTTAGAACTACTTAATTATTTTTGACGATTCGATTCAATTAATGCAATTCAATCTTCTTTTGGTAATCTCTTTCCTTTGCTTTTCAATTCTTTTTAGTTTATGAATCTTCTTAGTTTGTTATTATTTTATTTTAGTTTAATTAGTTTTGTTAATTTAGTTCTATTAGTAATTACTTGGTATAATTCTAGTTTTAATTATTTCATGTTATGGCTTTGTTATTTGAATTGTTTTGTTTTAGTTTCTTAGTATGAGTGAGTAGTCTTTTTCTCTAGGGCTAGGGGATCTATGATATGTCGTGAATTTATTTTAGTTCTTTAATTAATTCTTGGTTTTTAGTTGAATTCCTATTATTGATTTCTATCGATTGCAATTAATTATGGCTAGATTTAGTTGTGAGTTAGGTATTTCGAAATCGAGGGCACGAGGTAAGTTTACCACAGTTAGATCACTGAATAATAGGCAAAGACATTTATGCGGAGCGGAGCCGGTAAGGGAGTTTCGAGGGAGTCTAAGTTCAACAGAATTAGTGAGCACTAGTTCAATGAATGTCAATGAATTGATTAATGAGCATTTTATGAGTTTGTTGATGATCATAGTGAACGAACCGCCCTAGGGTTATCATAAGAGTTTAATTCATTAATTTTCGTTATTTCTTTAGTTTAGTCATTGTTTCTTTAGTTTAGTAGTCTTTTAGAACTTTCCACAAAGGCCCTTACAATTTAGACTTTTTAGAACTAAAATTTAATCGCTTCCTTGAGGATTTGATCCCTACTTCCCTAGTATATAGTTAGGTTGTTCGGTATTTTTGAGAGGTGTGCGACAGCCTTGTTCAACAATTATCATCAAATTCTGCACAATGACCAAAGTTAGTTGAAACGACTCAAAAGAGCCAAGTTAGAGCTAAAAACCAATGGAACGGGGGTAAAACATATATAAAAATCACTTATCAATGGTGAGAGGAAGTGCGAGATAAGAGAAGAGAAGAGAAGAAGGGGGAAAGAGGGAAAGAAGGGATGGGGATTTTATACACAAGGGACCCAAAAAATCTTTTTGTTTAATTGATTTGCAACAACTTTTTCGTTGCAAATTTTCGACAAAAAAAATGTTGTTAATTAATTCCGCCCAAAAATTTGAAATTTATAAAAAAAATTTCCAAATCATGTCTAAACTTTCAACGGATTTAAGAACTGTCGCAAATTTCCGATATTTTTAATTCAACGAAGATATTTGACATTTGCGACAAATTTATTTCCATTGGAAACATTATGTCGCAAGTTGGCCATTTTCTGTAGTGGCATTTCAGTGTAATTTCTAATTTTTTACTAGCTTTCCTTACTTCCCAGAAATTGAATTTTTTTGCTTACAGATGTCCGAAGTATGCCAAAGCCTTGTTGTCCCTAATTTCTAAAAAAACTCAACAACCTCATCCCAATAAGAAAAAGATTCCATCTTCCAGAACTCTTACAGCTCTACTAACTGAGAAACCAAAATTGATGACAAAGTTGTGGTTGTGTCATGGAGATATCATTCAAAACCGGTAGATATTGACATAAATATGTTGTTAACTAGGTCTTGATCTTCGCAGTTGTTGTTGTTCAGGATGCCACCACTAACATTGAATGTAACCTTTGAACTTGGATTATGAAACAAAATTAACAACGTCAATACCAACCAATAAGGTTTGTTACTGATAAATCCACAACGAGGAAGTTATGGCTCAACAATATTTACATAAGGTCAACAATTGAACTGAATCCAAAGCTGACAAACTTACAAGTATAGTAAAATAAGTGGGTGTCAGTAATGGTAAATCTGAAATAGTCTGTATTGAAGTTTCAAATATAAAGGATTAAAAAAAATTATGGGTTTGTTGATTAATTACAAATCATTGTTTCTTGGTCATATTAAATGCATGATGATGATAAATCTACGAACTCAAACAATAAATGTACCATCCGTATTTAATTAATAATAGACAACTCAATATCCACTTAATTAACTACTGCAAAAATTTCAAGTAAACTTCCTCCAATAGATATAATGAAAACGACGACGTCAAGTAATCACAAACTCGTTCAATTACACACAAAGATCAAATTAGAATTTAATTGTCTTCATTAAAAAAATGCAATGATGATAAAACATTAACTACTATACTACAAAGCTTCCATTGTAAATCTCTAACTATAGTCAAACGTTGTTACAGTCACATCGACAATTGTTCCTTCCCACAAATGAACTTGATGAAAAAATATTAATCAAATTTGACATCCCTACCTACCATGTTTCCCAAAATATGGATTATGGTCAACATTGTTTAGAAATTTGGGCCTATTTTTAAATACGTAAATGAAAAAAATACATAGTAATATGACAAACATATGCCTATCAATTAAATGACTTTGAAATTTCAACCCAACTTATAATAGGCCGTATTAGTGGATTCGAAAATTTTAATAAACAGCTATTGTTAGGGTGTTGTGGATTTAGCCGTTTTTTTCGTGTCTAACACCTATATGGATTTCACCCATAACATTTAAAACCCATGCTTTTCCTTGGTACCAAACAAACTTTTATCATTGTCATTTGATCGCCAAACGGGCAAAACGGTGATAACTAAGATTACAAACTTACAAGACTACTAGTCTACTAGTACCTTTAAATTTTTTTTCCCCTACACTCAAAAACCTCAACATCGAAAACATCAAACCTTCTAATGGAAAATTGAAACAAAATATATATATTTTTTTTCCTTTTTTCTCAGTTATTGGAATTTTAGCTTTATTCATAACTTTGTTCTTTAAATTATGGGTGAAAATTCTAAAGATGAGTTGTTCCAATAGTCAAGCGTGTCAGCGCTTATCTCACCGTTAAGATGTCAAACTTATTCACAATCGTCTTCCAGAAGTAGTATGTATTTCTTTATTTATTTTTATTTTTTTTGATTTATTTTTTAATGAATTATTGTTTAGATCTGGGAAATTTATTTTGTATGTTGTGAATTATTATACGGTGTTAAATTTGGGGTTTTGTTTATGCTTTGAAGTTTGGGTTTTTTGGAATTATTTATTGGGGTTTTGTTGAATTAATGAAAGATGGCAAAAATTGAGCTTGAATAGAGTATATATCATGATAATTGTTATTATTGCTTTGAATTTAGGATTTTTTTTGGGTTTTTTTTTTTTTTAAATGGGATTTTGTTGAATATTGAAAGATGGAAAATTGGAGCTTAAATAAAGTAGAACAGTAGATTATTAATAGTGGGTATTATGGAATGCGTATGCTTTCTAATTGTTTTTGATTTGATAGTTAATTCATTGTGTTAATTTATAGTTCAATTGGATTTTACATTGACTAGATTTCTTTTGTTGTGTTTTATATGTCGTATGAAAGTTGTGAAAGGTTTGGACATTGGTGTCTAAAATATTCTTGTTTTATTGGAAAACAAACAAATTTCAACTAGACATGAATCAATAAGAGGAATCATGAAAGTCATGTGCAGTAATCCTCTCTCCATTTTTCCATTCTTAGTGTCAAATTCTATAAGCCCCAACAACCTCATATCTCCAAAAATCACCCTCATCCAAGTTTGCTTAGGTCTTTCTCTAACTCTCCTATGCTTATCATGTTGTCACTCTTCTAGCCTCCTTAGCGGTGCATTACTTGATTATCTGGTAATTAGGTAATTTTGTAGTCCAAATTTTGTGATTAAGGGTCCGTTTAGTTTTCCATAAAAAACCTTTTACATCGGAAAACCCATTTTCATAAATAATTTCTATTGTTTGGTTGCATGTAAAATGATTTTACATTTTAAGTTGGATGAAAAGTCAAGTATTTCAATTGTAAGGAAAAGTGTTTTCCTTCCAAGTGTGATGGAAAATATTTTCCTCCCAATTTTGGGGGAAAATGTTTTCAACATGGTAGAAAGCCATTTTCCATCCCAAGTTTTACATTTTAATATTTTAATCCAGACCAAACGATGTAAAATGAGAAAATTGTTTTCGGGGAAAACATTTTATGCCCTACCAAATGGACCCTAATTACTTTTTTTACCTTCTTATCAAAATAGTTGCAACAAACTAATTTTAATACTCACAAATAATACCCTATGTTGCAATATGATACAAAGGTAGTAGATTAATCAACTCACATAAGTATTCTACGGTCAAAATAATTGGGTATGAAGAATTTGGGTAAAAGCAAAAAAATAAAAAAAAAAGAAACGAAGGAATAAGTTATTATAGCAAAAAGATAAAACTTGTGATAATCCCGTAGAATGTTGTGAGAATTAGTCCAAGAATTAATGGTGTCATTAGATGGGTCTTCAAGTCTTTAGCCATATCCAAAGTCTTCGTTGTTCTTGCATAGAAGCTCATTGATGATGAGGAATATCCTACAACTATTCAATAATGTTGGATTGATCCTTGAGGAAGTATGAAATTCATATTAAGAATGTGAAGAATAGAGAAAAAACAATTAGTTTGTGAAAAGAAAAGGGGAATTGTTAAACACTGTTAGTCTTTTATTGGTGGTTATGGAAGTCGGTGCGGAGTTGGTCAAGGGTGATAACCGATGAGAGGTATAATGCAAGATCATTTTATTCAAGCACTACACTCATCTAATACATTTTAGCCCTCATAACCTTACCTGTGTAAACCTAACAAGCGGTAAGTTAGATATTGAACCCAATGGATTAGAGAATGCAAGGAATTCCGTTCAATGTAAGCTAGTTTGAAGTCAAGATTGATTTGAAAAGCTATGACTAAGGTTAAACTTCTCAACAAGTTTAGAATCAACAATTAAGACGCTAAGGAGTATGTACTTCAACCATATATCATGATTTGGTGAATATGACTAGTTTTAAGGTGTTTGTGCTCCAATTTCAACGTTATGTGCTTGACCTTAAGCTCTCGGATCGTCTTTTGAGGCACGAAGACCTTGTCTATTGATCTAAACCGAACCCCTGCTGACGGTTCATACCACCAAACATGTTCAGCAATGCTACCAAGACAAATACAATCCTCGAAGGTCACATTCCCATGCTATTCCAATAAATCAATCAATCAGAGCCTTAATCCTAGAATTGTGATCGGCTAGATGAACAAAACTAATCATTCAATGTGGTCATCTACATAAATCTTCCTCCTCCATCCCATGCGATCGAGAACCTCAATCTCCTGTAAATCTAAAAATTTCATCCTAAAATATTGATGCTGTCATTCTCCTCCATCCCGTGCTATCATCCTCCTCCATCCCGTGCTATTCCAATGTTCATGCTAAAATATTGATAGTTATTCTAATGTCAGACATCCTGCTATCTTTCTTTATTCATTTTATTTGTGTTTTCATCTATACCAATGCTCACGCTATTCCAATGTTGAAGAATTAGTAACAGGATTTGTCACAAACAAATCTCACTTGATTATCCACCAAAACCAACTTCAATTGTGGATTTTAAGAGGGAATTGTTTCTGATAGAAATAATAGAATTTCTCGGTATTATTGAAATTCAGTCAGTGCTGGAGCAATGTGATGATATCTTGGTAGTATGCCCAACCCTATAATGCTCTTGCTAGAATATGGTGTTTTAAATTTGTGGCTTTGTAGCTTCCATCACGAATACTGATATTTCTGTTTGTACCACCTTAAACAGAGGGTTGTCCTCCACTTAAACACCCTCCCCCTGTTGCTCAAGAAAAGAATAAAATAAATATCTGAGGAAGCATAACCAGATTATTGAAGCCATATTGAGCTTAAGATGCCTCAGCTCATTTGGCTTCTCTTTTTTCTTCTTATTTAAGTTGAGGAAAGTATCCTGCTTCATTTTATTCCTTCTTAATTTGTTTTTTTTTTTGTTTTTTTTGTCTTTTTTTTTTTTTCCTTTTCTGGTTAATTTATCCAACTGCAATCTGTATAACTTTGGTTGCTTTAATGTTTCAATTCAAATTCTAATATTATTTGTTTGGAACTAATTCTAGGATCCGTTTTCTGTTGGTGCTCTTGCTGGGCTTGCTATTGCTATAGTTTTTACATGGAAAATATTTCCAAGTGGCCCACAAAGAAGGCAACCGAAGAGACAAACTCCTAGAGCTAGTAATTCTGGTGTAAATTTGCAAACAAATGCTACATTGGAGTCTTCAGGTGCTGCTTCTGCATCATCAGAAGATCTGAGGGCACAAGATGTGGTTGATGATTTCTTTCAGCCTGTGAAGGTGTAGCCAGATTCTGATTGTGCATCCATTTATTTTTATATAATTTGGAAGTTTACTGAATTATTCTTTTTCTGTTTCAGCCAACGTTGGCTCAAATTGTGAGGCAGAAATTGTGTGAAGGGAGGAAGGTAGATATTATTTCCTCTAAGACATTCTACGACATGTTATATTATCTTGTATGCTTTGTGCAAGTCAATCATTGTTCAGAAATTGAGTGGACATATACTCTTATGAGTTTTTTGTTACAATTTGCTAGACTTTCTGTATAGATTAAACGAATCTTTTGTCATTACAGAATTTGTATCCAAAAAAGCAACGGATAATATTGGGTCTTGGAATGTATCTTATTTTATCAAAGCCTTTTTTTAATGTATTGTCATCGGATTTGTTTGCTTTTATGTTCGGAATCAATTCAAAAATCTTGTTTGGATTAAGAGGGGCTTTAAATTGAATGTCTTAATTGAATTAGCAAAGTTCTTTGTTTTACTGATATTTCTTGGTTTAGTTCCCTGTTCCTGTATTGATTCTAATATGATTTCTATGCTTTCAATTCATCAAGTACGAGCCATGGAATCATAAATAAGTTAGCTCACATTTTTTATTGATTGGTATGTGGTTTTCAGGGGAATGTATTAAATTATTAATAGGGAGAAATCAATCTCATGGAAAATTCTGACCTAAACTTTGAATTTGTTTGATGCTGTCGTTCACCATCTTTAATTGAAAACCATCTAGAAAACAAATTTGCAGCCTTATGTGGGCTGATGGAGTAGAGAAAAATGTTCAGATTGTTGATAGACATAAGTGAATGTGCTTTTGTTTGTTAGGTTAAAGTTAGTTTCTTCATCTTTCAACTCTTGCATTAGCCTCAAATTTCTCTGTTTCCACAACCCTCATGGGTCAAAAGTACAAAGGAACTTTAAAAATCTATGTGTAATGTTTATTGTCTAAAATTTGCTTTATACATGAGATGTAAAGATAGTATGCTGTCTTAAAGGGAAATGTTCAGCTTATGGAAGTAATTGTGGCGGGGGAATATGATATTTATATCATAAAATGGAACACTTCTCTTGGGTTATATATGGATTTTGGTCTTTGATTTCTAGATTGGTGAATATATAGCATGTGTTGCCTATTTCAAAATTTGAATGGCAGAACTTTTTTTTTTTTTTTTTTTTTTT
>PYUH01000097.1:62930-133906 GCA_016808085.1 Suaeda aralocaspica
ATTTTTTTTTTTTTTTTTTTTTTTTTAATTTTTTAACGGTGATAGGGTTGCTTTTGGAGACATTAGATATTTAGATGGAAGTAGGTTTTTCAAGGGTAGTATGGAGGCAAGGATTACAGTCTTACAGAAGTTTGATTAATGCTTCAGTTATCTATTTTTTCACCCATTACTGCTCTAAAAAACAGATCACTAAAGTTTCAAATTGAGTGTCCATTCTGTTGTGTATCATTGTACTCATAGCCTGGAACATAGGAATTTCCAAAACCTATTAGTACTAAACTATGTGTAAACCTGTTACTACTAAACCATGTGTAAACCTGTTAGTACTAAACCATGTGTAAACCTGTTGTTCACTGCTTCACTGTATGAATAACTTCATTAAACTGTGCAGGTTACCTGTCGTTTACTTGGTGTTGTCCTTGAAGAGACTAGTCCGGAAGAGCTCCAGGTGATTTATTTTCTTGATTGTATGATCAAGGGTAATAGCTTTGATGTGTTCTAATTCTCATGTTGATGTATGCAGAAGAAAGCAACAGTTAGATCTTCTGTTTTGGAAGTCCTGTTGGAGATTACAAAATTTTGTGACTTGTATCTCATGGAAAGAGTTCTTGATGATGAAAGCGAAGTATGTACTAATCTTTTCTAGCAGATCTAGTTTATCACGACACTTTGATTCTTTTGCTCTTTGACGTGATTTTCTACCAATAAGTTATTTGTTTGTGCATATGAGTTGGATTGTTTAATCTGCCCGTAATTAATTCTTGAAGCCTTCGAGTTTTCATTGATTTTTATTATTTTGTACTTGACTACTTATGTGAATATCATTACCTCATCTCAATTCTAAGATTTACAGTTTTCTAGATTTA
This sequence comes from Suaeda aralocaspica, assembly GCA_016808085.1. Classification (NCBI taxonomy): domain Eukaryota; kingdom Viridiplantae; phylum Streptophyta; class Magnoliopsida; order Caryophyllales; family Amaranthaceae; genus Suaeda; species Suaeda aralocaspica. Next base: position 63,797 of record PYUH01000097.1, read on the forward strand.
ATATTAGAGTTGTGTTAGTTCCGGTGTATCTTGTTATTTACTTAAGACAAGGCTTTAAATTCTTACTTGCTTTTCATGTCCGCAATGTGTGCATTAACCTAGAGAAGTAGCTTGATAGAGAAGAATATTAGAAGTGGTTTTTTTTTTCTTAAATTTTTTTTAAAGGGGTTTATTTAAAGAACTTGGCAACTTTATTTGTTACAAATAATAAAGCTCAACCCAATTGTGAAAATGTTTTGCGTAAATAATTTTTTGAATATTAATGGTTTATTTGTTTGGAAAAATGAAATCTAATATTCCCACCTTACTATCATTTGAAAATAATAATCCCAACTTTATATATACTAGTATAATGCCCGAGCAATGCACGGCTTAAAAGTCTAATATTAAATTTAGCAATAAAACTATAATATATAAATTGTATAACTTAATATATAGTTACAGCAAAATATTATTATTGTATTATAAAAAATGAGTATCTACTAAAATCATCAAAATCCTGTGCAATAATAATAAAATTAGACAAAATTAACATGAAATTGTTTTACTAACATAATCTAGAAAATCTATAACAATAAAAAATTGATACTTTTTTGACGCATGTCCACCTGGTTCACCGGAGCTTAGCTTCGACTATATCCGGATCCAACTCGGGTTGCACACCTGACTTGTGTTAGGTGAGTCCCCCAACAAGAGTTTTCTGCATTCGATGAGGCTCGGAACCCGAGACCTCCCTTAAGCGGCATCAAGCTGCTTACCACTTGAGCCAACTCTTGTTGGTGAAAAATGATACTTATCATCTAAATTTTTTAACTTATGCAAGTTAATATTTTGGATGGAAATAAGTCAAAAAATTTATTTATGGTAAGTTAGTAATATATTCTCTTGAGTGGAATTAAAAGAAATGAATTACACTTAGTTTGCATATCACATTGAATGCATATCATAAAGGTTGATTTAGTTGCTAAGGTTTTTGCTAATAAGATTACCTTCATTGGCTTTTATTTAACTTTAGCAAATAATTGTTAGAAAAAAGCTAATATAGTAATGTTTTGGATGGAAATAAGTGAAAATTTTAATTTATGTTAATATATTCTCTTGAAAATAGTGATATTACACTTAGTTTGCATATCACTTTGAATTCTATATTATATACGGAGTATGTTATTATATACGAAGTATGTTTATTTAGTTGCCAAAATTTTTGCTAATAAGATTACACCATTCATTGTCTTATATTACACCTTAGCAAATAATTGATTGTTTTTTTTTCTTAAGAAATTTTTGAAGTGATTAATTAATGAGCTGGAAAATTTGATTTATTGAATTTAAACATAATGAGCGAGAGAAGACCACATCGCGACGCTTGTCAAGTTGTGGCGCGAGTGGCTTCTCTTTTAGTATGTTATTGATTTTGCAATTAATGGTCCTTGTCCGGTTGATGACTTTATAGTAAAAGTATGTGGCGAAATACAATTGGTGAGTTTTTTTTAAACGTTTAAACCCCCTCTTTCCTCCCTAAACAGCAGCACAGTCAAATCATCAATATTCGCCATCACTAACCCATCTCTCCCCATTCCCCCCTCCCTAAGGCCTAAAAGCCTCTTTCTCTTCCTCCATTCATTCTCTTCATCTATTACCCATTACTCATTCTCTTCTCTCCTCACCACTACCATTTTAATCAACCCCCAGGGACGACCTATATAACCAACCCACCACCACTCCTGGCACTCCACCAATAAAATCAACCCCTTTTTCTCCTCTGTTTCGTTTGTTTTCCTTATTTTAAAGGACATGAAAACTGAAGTTTTTATGGCCTCATGTATGGGGTATTGTGGGTTTTGGGTGGCGGTGGTAGAGGTGAAGGCTTGGGAAGTTTTCATTGTGGGGTTTAGTGGTTGGGCTCACGGGGTTGATATAATTAAGTTCCAACCTTTTTTCAGAGGTGATGACAGATGAGCTTGTCCATATGATTAAAAAGGAATTGTGTTGAAGGTATCTGGCAAATGAAATAGGTATAGCTATGCAACTAGCCTGAGTTGAATATATTATCACTATCCGTAGTAATTAAGTGACAAAAAAAAGGCATCACAAATAGCTTGAGTTGGACACATGAATTTATTTAAATTCAATGAAAATGGCATGTCAGCATGTTGTATAGAGGTAGAGAATTTATACAGTTTGATAGTGTGAAATGAGCTTATGAGGTGCTAGCAAAACTTCTGGAAATCCTAGTGGGTGGTATCTTTCATGGTGGGGATTTCACTTTCAATGAAATTAGTTTAAGGTGGTTTTATGGGAGGTGGTGGTGTTGTAGGTGTTTCATGAGTGATTGCTGATTGCAGCAAAAAAGTGCTGGTAGTGAGGGTCTGTTATACGGTGGTAATGGTGGTGGTGTAGGGATGGAATTAGGATTAGAGTAACCTGCACAACAGGTGAGGTTGAAAGGACCAATAGACGCAAATTGGGGGAAAAAGTGGGATTATTTAATACTCCCTCCGACTCCTTTTATATGCTACATTTTTCTGGACACAACTATGGTCGTTTTCAGGGTGGGACCCACTGTTTTATTTCTTTGTTTAAGAGGAGAGAGGAAATGCTAATTTTGCTTGAATGGTAAATGTAGAGATTCAACTGCAAAATCATCAAATCCATTACCTAAATAAAACCCAATCCAACACACGCAAGATTTGACAACAAAATCATCAATCCCATTAATTAATTTAACTCAAACATTAAACCCAGAAATTCTAAATCTACCAAAATTAAACCACAAAATAAAAACCACAACCAAAACATGTAACGAACAGAAGATAACAAACAACCCAGAAAATTACAAAAAAAAAATAATTAAATGTCAAACCGTTCCAATCCAACTCATACAAATATAAAAATCCACTAAATAGTAAATCACTGTTGTAAGACCATCGTTGACAACTTGAGACCATTGTGGAAAATACTGCAAATCGGACCGAAAAAATCTTAAGCAAAATTGCTACCAACATGAAGACAACAACGTGTAGATTGTTAATTAAAGGTATAAATTTAACATAAGAAAAGAGATCACATGGAGATCAAGAGCTTACATTCAACAATTTTCTGGGTTCAAGCTCTTAAATTTGTTGAAAATGATGAGACCGATTTGAGTAGATAATTCGCAACAAAAAACGTACAGAACAGAAGTTATAAAACAACCCAGAAAATAAAATAAAATATAACTATATATCAAACCCTTCCAATCCAAGTCATACAAATATTTACAATCCAATAAATAGTAAAACACTGTTGTGTGGTCAATGTTGACAACTTGAGACCATTGTGGAAAATACTGCAAATCGGACCGGAAAAATCTTAAGCGAAATTGCTACCAAAATGAAGACAAAAATGTGTAGATTATTAATTAAAGGTGTAATTTAACATAAGAAAAGAGATGAGATGGAGATTAAGAGCTTACCTTCTGTAATTTTTTCGGTTCAAGCTCTCAAAATTTCTCGAAAATGACGAGAAAGATTTGAGCAAATAATTTGCAAGAAAAGGGTAACCAAAATGACGAGAAAATTGCATCGATTATTGTGATGGAATTTTTAGAGAAAAATAGTAAGAACGTTGAACAAGATCTAAAGAAGGAGATGGAGTGATGTGAGAGAAATAAGTGATAGTGGGAAGTGAAAAGTGAGAATGAGGAAGGAGTTAACTCGTGAAATAGGTTATTAAATGGGTGTTTAGTTTCACTAATTAGACACAAAATGACAAAAGCAGGGTTAAATTGGTAATATTTGTGTGGGTCCCATATGCTAAAATAGGAAATGTAGCAGAAGCATCCCAATAAGGAAAATTTAGTAAAAAGAAACAGAGGGAGTAATAAACAAGGTGGGATTTAATACTTTCAGATTGCTGAGAGGTGGAATTATGAATATTTTCCCAATGGTCCTCTTTATTTGATTATTTTGTTGAAGTAAATTGCATTTTCAATAAAGGATTGTTTTTGGCACCAATTGTGGGTGCTAAAAATTAAGTACTACCTCCGTAACATTTTAGATGCAACTTTCACAATGGCTCAAATTCTTAGGCTTTTTTTTTTAAGTCACCAAAATTACATTATTGCCCATACTTTTAATGAAGAAAAAGAAGAATAAAAAATATAGAAAAAAATAAAATTCACCCCATGTCTTCATCACCCAGCACTACTACCACCACAACCACCACACTGGTCCACCACCACCAACGAAGTCATAACTACCACCGCACAAGATCAACACCAGCAACCAACCAACCATATATCGACACCAGCAAAAAAATGATCAATACCAGCCTATGAACCAGAGACGAAAACCTAAAACTCGATCAAATTATGGCAAAAAACCATCAACACCAATCGATTGTGGGATTATGTGCAAACCCAAAATTCAAATTTAAAAACCAACCCACAATTGAGGTGCAAACCTAGAATTCAAACCTAAAACTCTTTAAAATTGAATTCCAATTCCTCCCATCCATGCCTACCAGTTCTAACCAAATTAAGTCTCAAAATTGAACAAAAAAAACGACCCTTAATCCTTAAATTCGAATCTAATTTAACTACATCCAAACCCAATTAAACATCCAAATCCCTAGTTTTGGACACAAACAAAACCCTAACTTTAGATAATGTGAAGGTGGCGGCGATGTTGGCCGTATTGATTAGTGGTAGTAGCGGTAAAGTGGTGAAGATGGTAATGGAGCTGAAATGGTGGTGATGCAGGTTAGTATTGCTACATTGTGGTGAACCGGTGTATGAGGAAGGATGGGGTGATAGTGAAATTTAGGGTATAAATGTCATTTTAGAAAAATAAGTTTACTAAAAAGGAAAGAAAACAGAAGTTGCAACTAATTAGGTACAGCCAAAATAGCAAAAGTGGCAACTATTCTGTTACGAGATAGTAATTTTTGTAAAGAATTGAACTTTGAGTGGATTGAATTTGCCTATTGTACTTAATATGACCATGTCTTTTAATACTCAATTGTCAAACTTATCTCCACTTAGTAAAAAATGTAAACAAATCAATGAGGGTAGTGTGGTAATCTGTTGTGAACACCACAGACTACCTGCCAAAAGTTGCTTATGACATCATTTTCTTCTTTTGTTTTTGTAAAAAAAAAACTTTGGCTATTAATCTTGAAAATAGTAATTAATGCAATAAATACTACTTTAATTAAATGTTATACTTTTTCTTCAAAAAAAATTAAATGTTTTATTTCAACACTCACTTTGTTTTTGACTCTTTCTTATTTGTTTCACATGCACTCTTTCTTTACATCTTTCCAAATAATTTTAATTTTACTATGTTTCCATTTTCATTTTTGAATGTTTGGGTTTTTTATATATATATATTTTAAAAAAAATATATCATACTTTGCACTTAATATCTATATTTTTTCCTCTACATACCGTGCATAGCACAGAAAAGTAATCTAGTAATAACGATAAAGTGATACCTTATATGTTGCATCTTGTTACCACCCATGGCCTCTATCATAGTATCATGTGTTCCATTCCATCCCAAAGAAGTCCAGAAGTCTAGCCTGTGTTTCATTGAATCCACAATCCCCCAAAACTGTGCCATATTCATCTGTTGTTCATTTTTTTGTTCAGCCAGTTCTTTCCTTAATCTCATATGTCAAATAAGCCAGCCCAGACAAAGAGAGGACCTTGAAGCTGGATCTTGGGTCATTTTTGTCTTTCTAGATACACAGCTCAAGCTAAGGTAAATGCAGGGTTGATGGTTAGTGCTTATGAGTGTCATGTGGATAAGGTTCAAAACGTAATGCTAGTGCAATATCTCCATTCTATTTTCCATGTTATTTGGAGATCAGGAAATCCTGAGATCCTCTTCACTCCTTGTCAAACCTAAATGTGGAAGAAGGTAGTTAGTTAAAGGTAATTTGGAATGCCAAGCAGTTGGTTAGTGCTTGTTCGAGGAAAAAGGCAGTGAATTAGTTAGAGTTGAGTGGGATTTTAGTGGAATAACAACAGTAAAGTGATACCTTATAGGTTGTGCATCTTGTTACCACCCATGGCCTCTATCATGGTATCATGTGTACCGTTCCATCCCAGAAAAGTCCAGAAGTCTAGCCCGTGTTTCATTGAATCCACAATCCCCAAAAACTATGCCATATTCATCTGCTGTTTATTTTTCTGTGCAGCCAGTTCTTTCCTTAACGTCATCTGTCAAATAAGCCAGCACAGACAAAGAGAGGACCTTGAAGCTGGATCTTGGGTCATTTACCTTTTTATAAAATTTCTGAAGAATGATTACAGTTTCCTAGTTTGTCTTTCTAGATACGCAGCTCAAGCTTAGGTAAATGCAGGGTTGATGGTTAGTGCTTATGAGTATCACGTGGATAATGTTATAAACAAAATGCTAGTGTAATATATCCATTGTATTTTTCATGTTATTTGTAGATCAGGGAATCCTGTGATCCTCTTCACCCCGTGTCAAACCTAAATGAGGAAGAAGGCAGTTAGTTAAAGGTAATTTGGAATACCAAGCAGTTGGTTCGTGCTTGTTTGAGCCTTGAGGAAGAAGGCAGTGAATTAGAGTTGAGGGGGACATTTCATGTATTAGCACTATTAATAGAGGAGGGTTGAGAGAGAAAGTTATGTCAAAACATGCTTATTGGATAGCATCTAATTATCTATTATTTGTTAAATTTTTTGTGTCGATCTATCATAATCATCATCGCCTTCTGTTGGCATCTGTTCAGCCATGTCAGTTCATCCCATGCTAGTTGAAGAGCCTCAGGCCACTATTTTGTGCTCCTTGATACTTCCTCAATCACCAGCCCTTTATCTTTCCAGTTTACATTTGTCACTCTGCATATGCTTTTACGTGTCTGTGAAATACAAATGTGTAAGCAGATTACTTTTCATTTATATGGATGGATCCTTGGCTATATTTTGAGGTTCTTTCTGTTTGTGGTTTTCACAGTCTATTTAGTTCATAATAAACCTCTTCCAATCATGTCACTTCTAAAGGCTGTCTTTATTTTAAATGTCTGCCATATATTTAATAACTAATTGTTAGTTATTCTAAGTTATGTTGGCCCAGCCCTTTTTTATATTCTTTTTATTTTTATTTTTTTACTTTTTATAAAACATTTGCCTCCTGTTTAATATGTATTTTATCCTTTACTTTTGGGTTATTATCAAATCTTTGAGGGGGTAGAACTCCAGTAACCTGGTCAAAGACTGTATTTGCACCCACCACCTTCCTCTTCAAATTCCCAAATAATGTTAAATGTGAACTTGCTATTAATTGTGTGATATTCTCTAAATTTTATGCAGAAAAGGGTTTTGTTGGCTTTAGAGGAAGCAGGGATCTTTACATCCGGAGGCTTAATCAAAGATAAGGTAAAATTTTGATTATAATTATTTTGGCAGGTGTTGGTGTGTGCGGTTGGTGTGTGGTCTGTCTATATCTCATTGTTGATGGTCAACTATCTGCAAATTTTAGTTTTTTTTTTTTTTTTTGGGCAATTATGTGGGGATTTTATTACCAAAAGAAGAGTTGAGTACAGACTCTGGAAGTTACTAAGTCCAGAACACCACAGAACCATAAACACTACAAGCACATTACAGAAAATAGTGAGTGAGCTAGCTAGCTAATGGGTATTTTAGCCCTACAACTCATCTTAAAGGTGATCTCCTTAACAATAGGACTCACTGGCAAACAGCTTGAGAGATCTTGTTCCTCAATCCTCACTAACCACAATTGATACACAGTTTCAGCAAAGGCCATTGCTTCCAGCTAAGAATATTAGTTTTCGTCCTTCACAGAGCACTGGTTCTTTGCACCTCACTGTCCCAATTTATAATATTATGATTGGTGCCAAGAGTTTTAAGACTGCAAACCAGACTTGCTGAAAGACAAAACAAGTGAAAAACAAGTGAGCCACAGACTCAACAAAATGTAGATTCATTTTTGGGGGATATTGCTCATTTGCTCATGATTTATATCTATGAGGCACGTGAATGATTTCTCATGATTTATATTTATGAAGCACATGAATGATTTACAACTTTCAGCTGGATAAAATTTTTGGAACATTGATTTAATTGGATTATGAAGCGTAATTGTGATAATTTTTTTGCAGACTCTCAACTCATTTAAAACTTACCCTTATTTGACACTAAAGTTAATTTTTTAAAGGGTTTAACACATGACTTGGATGTATGGGAGAAGCCTATTAGCCCTCTATTAGCTAGTTCAAACTAAGATTATTGTTTGTCACCAATCTAATAACTTGGCTGTTTATGGATCTCTGGGCTAGTGAATATTGATAGATACGCTAAAGAAACAAGGCAGTTAAAAGAATCAAGGTCTTGATATATATTGAGTTAGTCTTTTACTGGCTATCTCCTTTGGTCTTTTCTGCATCTATTGTGCCTTTCATTGTGGGTATTTTTCCATCTTCTTCTTGAGCTCTTCTGATCTTCTCAGTCTAATTAGGACATGTTTGAAGCTCTTTCTAGAAAAATAAATTTTTATCAAAATTGTGGTTAATTACTATTATTGCTTGCTTTTCTGAACATCACTGATTATGAAGTTAAAACTGATGTGTTGGACAATGGACATCTTACCAAGTGGATTGGTACCTGAAGAAGGCTATATTATGGCATATGAAAATAGCAATTTAATAAGGTGTAAACTATCAACTATATCCATTTGCCACCTTCTGAAAATTTAATTTTGCTTTACTGCCTTATGAAAGAAAAATCTTACACTTCACCCGTTTTTTTGTAGCATCTTTTGTATTAGTTGTCTTTTGCGGCCTATTTGGGCTGCTTCTATATATATATATGAGCTTCTATAATGATTTTTTTTTTCAAAACTAGCTGTAATTTTGGGCTCCATAGAACGATTTTTTTGAATGTTAAGAAGTGGTTAAATGTACAGCTTTGGATTCGTAAGGTGGTACAGTATAATTGGACTTGCATAAAGTGATAATTGGATTTCTTGGGTCATAAAATGCAGTAAATCAGTAATGGTGATTTATTGATAAGGAAACGGATTAGTTAAAAAATTTAATCAAATTGAAACACCGGCTGCCTCTGTAGAACTTTTTCTCTCTAGAATTTTCTCTCTTCTAAGGCTTCTTACGTTGGTTGCTTAGCCTACTCCGGTTGCCTCTGGGGTGGCTAGCTGCCTATGGCGAAGAAGAGGCATCCAACTTCTATGCTTTCAATAAATAATAACGTGAATTCGAATAGTGGTTTGAATCGAAATGGTTCTACACCTAGGGTTTCTGGTGTAGTTGTTAGTGAGGATGATTATGGTGAGGAATTGGTGGTTCCACCATCATTTTTGGTTCATCCCTCTGCTGGGGGCCTTAACAGGAAGGAGGGTGAGTATATTGAGCAATCTAGTGCTGCTGTTCTTACACCGGATTTGGCGCAATCCAATGGAACAGTACCCACTCCTGTGGTTCAGAAATCTGCCACTCCATCACCTGTAGCTGGGGGCCTTAAGAGGAAGGAGGGCGAGTATATTGAGCAACCTAGTGCTACTGTTCTTACACCAGTTGGCACAATCCAATGGAACAGTACCCACTCCTGTGGTTCAGAAATCTGCCACTCCATCACCTGTAGCTGAGCCAGCGGTTAATTCATTGGCTAAGGTGGTGACAGGGATGTCTCGTCGAGGTATTTCTCTTTCTTTTTCCCCTCCTAAGATTCATGATGGCCAACTGTTTGCGCAATTGAAAGAGGAGGAGCTCAAACAGGGTAGTCAAAAGTGGGAGAATGCTCTGGTAATGTATGTTGTTGGTTTTGTTTTGTTCCTACAATTGCTGCTATTAAAGCCTATATTAGTAGGAATTTGAATGTTGATATGCCTGAAATATATAAGCATGATGATGGGTTATTTTTTGTTGAGTTTTGCTGGTCAAAATGCTAAGAACTCTGTTTTGGCAAATGGACCTTATTCCTATAATAGTAGACCTGTTATACTGAAGCCTTAGCATGCTGATTAATCTTTTAAAGATGAAGTGCTAAGGACTATGCCTTTGTGGGTGAGATTGCCTAAACTTCCTTTGCAATGTTGGACACCTGACTCGCTTAGCAGAATTGCTAGTCTTATTGGGACTTCCATTAGTGCTGATGAATGTACCTTTAAGCAAGATAGAGTGTCTTTTGCTCGTTTGCTAATAGAGGTTGATGTCACTAAGCCTGTGACTATGAAGGTGCTAATTGAGGGCATTAAGGGAGAGTTGATGTTTGGTATGAGTGGGCACTTGTGTACTTTGAGAAGTGCCAGGTTGCTGGACATAACTGTCATGCTAAGAAGCCTGTTAAACAGCAATGGGTCCCTAAGAAAGTGTGGCCGGCAAAAGCTACATGTCAGCAACAATTTGAGAAGCAACAGCCTGACCAGCAACAAAATGCTCAGAATGATACAGCAAATATTGATGTGGCCTCTAGAGAATGTCCTGTTGCTAATGAGACAATATCTAATAAGATTGTTCTTGTTACCCCTATAGCCACTGCTCAATCTGAGCATGGATGGCAAACTGTCATGAGGAGTACTAGAGGTCCTAGTAGAAGATATGGTCATGCTCTCACTGATTCTAATTCATTTTTATCTCTTGTTGAGGAGGAAAATGAAGAAGAGGAATTGCATGATCCTGGGGGTAAGGATAGTGGCAGCCCTTACCTTACTTGATGATTTTGTGCACTTGGAATGTGAGGGGACTCATTCTAATTCATTTTAATGTCTGGTTTAGGAGGGGAAATAAAGAGGAATTGCATGATCCTAGGGGTAAGGATAGTGGCAGCCCTTACCTTACTTGATGATTTTGTGCACTTGGAATGTGAGGGGACTTAATGATCCTCTCAAAATTAGGGAGGTGGGGAAGTTTACTAAAAAGCGTGATATTACTTGTATAGGGATAGTTGAAACTAAAGTGACTGCAATAAAGGCTGATAAAATAAGAGTGAAACTTTGCAGAGGTTGGAGCTGGTTTGATAATATGATGTCTGTTCTAGAGGAAGGATTTGGTTTGATTGGGCCCCTTCTGTGCTCAATGTTCAGCTGTTGCAGTCTTGTGAGCAGTTGATACGTTGTCAGGTTCAGCAAACTCATCAAACTCCTTTTTGTTTCACTGTGGTGTATGGAGTTAATGATGTTCTAGGAAGAAGGGTGTTGTGGCACCAATTACAGTGTTGCTCTACTCAGCTTTCTTGGATTATAAGTGGGATTTTATGCTGTTTTACATGTTGAAGACAGGTTCAATGGGAGGCCTGTAACTAGCTATGATTGGGGACTTTGAGGAGTTTCTAGTAAACACGGAGCTCTCTCAATTTCAAAGTAAAGGGTGCTTTTTATTCCTGGAATAACAAAGGTTGTGGAGAGGCTTTAATTGCTTCTAGAATTGATAGAAGGCTTGGTAATGTTGCTTGGATGGAGGTGGTGAACCTGTTTATCATACCCCTGGGGTCTCTGACCATTCACCCTTAACTTATAACTGCCAGATGGGAGTACAGGGAGGGGGAGGCCTTTTAGATTCCTGAATGCTTTAACTTCTCATGATAGGTTTACTGATATAGTGCAACAAGCTTGGGGTACTCCAGTCGCTGATTCAGCTATTTTAGCTATGGCAATGGTCTGGAAAAGGTTGAAAATTGTAAAGCAAGCCAGAAAAGGGTTGAGTTCCTCTCATTTGCTCATGTGGCTGAGAAGGTTTCAGGTTTTGCAGAATAATTTACAAGTAGATTGGGGTAATTTGGCACTGCAACAGCAGGAGAGGCAATGTCTTTCTGATTTGAGTTATTGATCTCAGATTGAGGGAAGTGTAATTAGACAAAAGTCCAGGATTGATTGGTTGCAACTGGGGACGCTGCTCTAAAGCAAAGGCAAAACAGGAATAAGATGCTTTCTATCTATGGTGAAGATGATCATCTGTATACTGCTGATCCTTAAGATATCAGACAGGAGGTCGAGAGATTTTACAAGTCATTGGGATCTCGGGCTTCTGCGCTGTCACCTGTTGATCTTAGGGTAGCTAGAGATGGACCCCAGTTGGATAATGGAGATAGATTGGAGCTTACACAGCCAGGTGCAATGATGCAGCTGTTCAAGCAAGCAGACAGTAACAAAGCTACTGGTATTGATGGGTTTAATGCCTATTTCTTTAAGCAAACTTGGGATATTATTAAGCATGACATTTATGCTGCTGTGCTAGAGTTTTTTAATTCTGCTCAACTTATGAGGCAGTGGTACTGCACCTCCATTACTCTGGTCCCAAAAGTGGAGCACCCCTCTTATGTGAAAGAATATAGACCCATAGCTTACTGTACAGTGCTTCACAAGATCATCTCAAAAATTCTAACTAAGAGGTTGGCTGGAGTCATTGATACAGTGGTGGATGATGCTCAAGCTGGATAACATGTTGCTAGTTACTGAGCTTATCAAGGGTTATACCCATAAGTAACTTTCACCTAGATGCATGATTAAGGTGGATCGTAAAAAAGCTTATGATTCTATTGAATGGTCTTTCTTGGAGATTATGTTAGTAGAGTTGAGATTCGCACACCCTTTTGTGAATTAGGTTTTGGGATGTGTTACTACAGCTGCACTATTTTGATAAATGAAAGGTCTAAGGCAAGGTGACCCAATGTCACCATTTCTTTTTGCTCTAGGACTTGTTGGCCTGAAGCCATCCAGAATCTGTTGCCACAGTGTCTTAGACATAAGACAGTCAAAAAACATGTTAGATACAGCTTCAGTGCCTTGCTTACAAACATGCCACTGTAGAAGCTTGTTCTTTGTACTAACCTTTTGGATGTGGTAAGACCTTGTCACCTTAGGGGAAGCACCTTAGGGGAAGCCGCATTATTGCAGATTAGCTAACACACCTTAGGGAAAGCAATTACCCTTGTTCTTTGCAATTCATTATGATCTTGTGTCTAAGACCCAATGTCACTATCTCAGACAATGTCACCCTTGTTCTTTACAATTCTCTATAGCCCTGTGTCTAAGACCCTGTGTCTGCAGGTTCTGGATGTGCTGCACAAGGCTATATGTGACTGGCATACAGAGCTGCAGTTTGTTATCCCAGTATGGCCAGGCAAAAGACAGCTAAAGCTAAACTCTATCTCATTGCTTTTACTGAAGTGTTTACACTATTTGGGGATATAGGAATAGGAATACTTGGAAATTTAGCAGTGCTAGTGATGCTAAGAACTTGTATAGGGAGGTTTTGTATAGGGTGGCTGTTAGATGTCCTTTGGATGCTAAGCATAGTTTTCCTAATGTCTTTGGTTCCTATTAGTTAGGTAGCTCAACCCTTCCTAGAAGGTGGGGGCTCCTAATTAGTAGGTGTTTTTTGGAAGTTGTGATAGTTTGTATCTCTCTCCTTTTGGTAATAAAATTTTCTATTTACCGAAAAAAAAAAACCAGATTAGTTAAACAAATTCTCCTCACAATCTACACAAAACAACCCAGCAGCTCGGTAGTTGAATTGTTAATATCTTGTCATAAGTCTTCTTCAACCAAAGCCATACGTGGATACTTATTCATATTTCTATATTTCTCCATAAGTTATCTCATGAGATCAACCGACTTCATTTTCAACCTCCCTGTTAAAAGCTAATTAGTTCTCCAAAATCTCTAAAGATCTTCTTAACCTTAAATCAATTAGTTGCTCCCAATGTTTCATAATATGACGCATCAGTTTGATGCCTTGATTGTTGGCACAATCTTGAACCTCATCTTTGTTCTAATACACCAGGGTTATGATGCTTTTCTTCCGCAGTTGTCGTTTTATTGCATCCCCAAATCTTGTTGAAAATTCAACCAATCCATTCCTCTATCACTCAAACATCTATAAACCTATATAGAGATACCATCACGTCCAGCTGCACTATTTGGCTTCATCTTTTTCGAAGCTCTTTTGACTTGCTGCTTTTGAATCCCCATAAAATCCCTATATATTACATTATGGATAATAACAATTATATCTTCAATATCTTGCCCTCCAACTTTGTTGGATAAAGTATCAAAAGTAAGACCGGTATGTCATTTATCTCTTTATTGTCAGCCTAAGTCTCTCTAATCAAAATCCTTCACACACTTGACCGTCCCAATTATCTTGAGCTTTTTTTGTCTTTCATGTCTCTCACATGAGCAATTATTTACATAAAAAAGAAAAGAAATTAAACATAACATCTTTTCTGATGTTATTTCATCTTCATATTCATGAAATGTTATTTTTGGTTTGATAAAAAAGGGGGGCAATACATTGGAATCAGAGAGAATAACAATTAGGGATCTTCTTTTTGTAGTTTACCATATATGGGATGTTCAATTTTTTCGTGAGCATAACCTTTGTTCCTGCGGCTATGTTTAAGGGCTTGAAACTCTTTTCTTGAATTTTTTTTTTCCATTTTACATTGTTTGGTTTAGGTTTAAAAATTAGATGTAAAACCACACTTCCCCCAAAATTGATATTCATTTCAACCAACTAATCAATCAAAGCCTTAGTCCCATAATTGGGGTCGGTTGCATGAACCAAAAGTAAACATTCCATGTGGTTATCCACATAATTTTTCTTCCTCTATCATTGCAAGCCTCCCCATACCTCGTTGGAGATCTCCGTGATACCATCCTTCTACTTGTCCCTAAGGTCTCCAGCTCGCATGTCCGAAGGCGGTTTTCCCTTAGGTTTCTTGCAATGTCTGTGACACCAATTTTCCTATCCTATCCCTTATAATGTTCCCGCACATCCATCTCAACATCCGCATCTCCGTAACCTCTAACTTTTGGATGTGCTCCTTATAAGCCCAACATTGTAGAATTTTCCCTTTAACTTTAAGTTTTTCCGTCAACTTTAACTTCCCCTTCAGCTTTAGTTTCCCCTTCAACTTTAAAGGAGTGTTTTGGTTTATGTTACTCAAGATTCTTCATTTCACCTCAAAGTACCGGTGTCTGACATGCGATCTTTGGACATTGGTATGACTCTCGAACATTTCATTTTGGACCAAAATCATGCATTCTTTTCAATAAATTGCCATGTTCGACACTTGGACACGTACCACTTATGGCAGAGTCCAAGTAACATAAGTTTCCATCACATAACACTTACGTGGCTACTCTCCATTTAAGCCATCCAGATAACCACATCTTGGTCAATATCATCATCTTTTGGATAAATGACCCAAGATATTTATTACATTCCCTCATATCTAGAACTTTTCCGTCCAACCTCACCACCGTAACTTTCCCCCTTTGTGTCCCAAAGCGGCATTGCATATAATGTCTTACTCTTACCTTTGCCTCCATTGCTCCAATTTGGCATTAACCCCGTATTTAGTTTCATCCACTAATACGACATCATTCGCAAACAACATTTACCACAATAAGTCATCTTGGATTGACCTTGTTACTTCATCTATAACCATTGCAAAAAGAAAGGGCTCAACTCCGACCCTTGATGCAACCCAATTGTTATAGGGAAGTCTTGTGTTAATCCACCACAAGTCCTCACGTTGGTGAACATATCCCGAATTCGTAATGCATATCCTATCCTTAACGAGGTGAATATACCTTTGTGGGATACCTTTCTTCATCATTGCCCAAAGCACGTCTCTTGGAACCTTGTCATATGTCTTAAATGAATTGCTTCCATAGTGGATCTCCTTGATATAAAACCGAATTGGTTTTCAGATATGCTTGTGTATCCCAACTTCATAATGTGGCTCATATGCTTGATTTCTCAATAGTTAGAACAATCTAGGGCACCTCTTTTGTTCTTATAAATTTGAAGTTCGGAACCATGATGCTCTTTCAGCATTCCTGAAGTCTTCAGGACCTTCACCTTACCCAAATCACCTTACTCAGACACCCCGACACCTCCACCGGTATACCATCAAGCCCAATTGCACTTTCTTAGGTTTCATCTTCTTTAATGCAGTCTCAACCTCTACTGAACCAAAACCTTGAGGTTCTTATCTATGACACACTTTACCATGCCAATAGCCTTTCTCGCCTCTTGCTTTCTCTTTGCCATTCTATAGATTTTTTTTTCTCCCTGTTTAGTTTCATAAATCTTCTGAAAAGCCTTTTCTTTTGCTTGCCGGACATTTAGTATCCTTATACGCCGCAAAGGTTTTATCGGTCCTACATTTTCCAATAACATTCAGTTGTGTTTAATTACTACTTTCACCTCTTCATCCCACCACGAAGTATCCGTATGCATCACAGTCCTCCTTGATTTCCCTAAGACCTCTTTGACAACTTTAAGGAAATAGTTCTTCATTTGTGACCAAGAAAAATGCTTGTGTAGGAAAATCATTTTCCATGTTACCATTCAACGGAAAAGATTCATGAAATTTGGTTTTCCATTGTAAAAGGTTTTTTAGGGAAAACCATTCACTTGAAAATACACCCTACCTAGCCTTTGTGATAAAGATGCATGTATTATTAGTTCTGAATATCATACATTCTGCAATTGCAGGTTTTGTTCTGTAGTACAGAGACTGGGCGTGCATCCTTTGTACGGCAGCTGGAGCCAGATTGGCATATCGATTCTAATTCTGAAGTCATTTCTCAGTTGGCGGTAATTCCTTGTCTTGCATATTGGTTTGATAATGGTTCACATTTTTATTTAATTACTGATTCCTATTTATTGGTTGCAGAGGTTTATCAAATATCAGCTTCATATTTCTCCAAGCAGACCTGATCGATTGGCTTCTAACGTGTTCTGCTCCACATCCCTGGAACATTTCTTTGGATGTATTTGATATTTTGAAGACACTAAGATGTCCAGAAGCTGCTTTGTATGCTGCTTCTTGTTGATGTTACATTTTCCCTCATTGTATTTGAAATAGGTTATTTTCCTTATGTCCAGCTTTCTGTTTTCTGGCTTGCAGGTAGAACTTTACTGTTTCTCCATCATTTTGGGGAGACCTATAATTTGTGTAGTTTGTGTTAGCAACTGAACTCTGATAATGGATATAAAGATCTCTTATTGGCCATAGGTCAAAGTGTACCGTCGAGAATGTTGAATTGATGAATGTCAAGTGTGACATTCTAGATATGTATATTGCTTATGGTCCAATTGTAAAACTATTGTTTGAATGTTGTGTTACCTACATATATCACTCAAAGAAGATGCTCCTGATAATAATGAGTCACGATGTTCCTCAAAACCAGGTTTTTTCTGAAAGATGATGTCTTAAAATCACAATTAATGAAAATCTGATATTTTAAAATTTGAGAACTTATGATGTTTCAACCGAGAACTAAACCATCCAAAGGATGCCTGGACAAACAGTGTCCAGAGGATGGTTTAGTTGTAATAAATTGAAAAAAAAGTAACTTCACATATGTGGGAGATTTAATGAGAGAGTAAGGAAAAAAATTTGAGAGGAAAACTAAAAATTGTGAGAGGGAAATTTTCCCCCTAATTTTTTTACTCCTAATTGTGAGAGGGAAACCGACTTTGTTGATGTCAACAAATATTTCCTACAAATATTTCCTAAATTAAATTTATTTTTCAGAATTACTCTAAGCAACTTAGTGTTACAATACTATAAGCAACTTACTGTTAAAATGGTAGAATTTGATCTAAATGCCGAACTGTTGGATCAGCAGTGTGAAGAAGATGGATATGTTGGCTTAGATAATGATAATGAGGTAAGTCATCTGCATTTGTTTTGGTTGTTGATGTCAATGTTAGTGCTCCTGCAAGCAATATGGGTCTAACTTTCATGTAGTACTATTGATATAAAGTTGGTGGGATTAGGCCGTGACTTGGTAAATGTATGCGAATGACTTGATAGGGCCCAGTTCAAAACAAAGTAAATGATGGAATTACTTTAAGGGCCCAGTACAAAGAAATCTAATTTAAAACAGCTTTTAAGTTTCATGTAGGTAAAATTTTAATTGGGATTAATTAGGATTAAAAGTTAGATTGCTACCATTACTTGATTTGCGATTTTGATGTAGTTTTGTTTATATAATCTTGTGGAATGAGGCTGTGACTTGGTGAATGTGATCCAATGACTTGATTTAGCGAACTGCATAAATGAAAAATGCTGGCCAAATAGAATAACTTTGCAATTGATCTGCTATAATTTGTCACTAACTTGATAATAAGTATTGTATTTGACATGACTATCATGGCTCGTATGACTTGATTAATGGCATTTTTGAGCTTGTGAGATAGATGAGATCTAGTACAACAAATATGCTCTTGGCAACCCAAACAACGTAGAAGGTACCTGGTACCTGTGGAAATTTTCTCGTGGACCCAATTCAAGGAAGCAGGTGCTGGGCTTCACGTGGACATGACTATTTGCAGTTAGTATTGCAATTGATGTGCTTTAAATTGTCAATGTTTTGGTTGTATAATATTACGATAATTGTTATACTAATATTGGTTTAAATTTAAGTGATAATGACTTGATAGTAGAAGCTATTATTAGCTGAAACCAAAGTGTATAACTTCTGATCCCTATGCTAAAATGGATAATTTGGTTTCATTTATATTTATGTTATGGCAGGATTTGTTGCAGGATGTTGATGCTAGCAACCCTTATGTTACCCCTACAAAAGTACCTGGTAGAGGTGTGGTTGGTGCAATGCAAGCTCCATTTTTTGGAATGGCATTCCCTGATTTCGACAAACTTGATACATATTATAAGGAATATGGTATGCAAGAGGTTTTGATGTGGTTAGGGCGTCGTCCGGTGGAGTTACTGATAAAGATGGTGTATTTCATCGACGGAATCAAACATGGACTTGTGAATTTTTTGGAAGGCCGGATATGCGACGTCATGCAAAAAGAAATAAAATGGCTGTTGCATTTGATGCTCAGTATGAGATGACAGCTGACAGGGTGGTTAGCAAGAAGGTTGGATGCCCTGTTTTCATTTATGCTAGCATGAACAAACAGGGTGAGTGGATTATTCGAAGAGTTGAGAACGAGCATAAGAACCATGCTAAACCTACACCAAGCAAGTCTCGATATATTAGCATGTACAGGAAGCGTGAGATGACATCTCGAGTTCGGAGGCAGTTGCAGATGGGCAGATCTGGCGGTCTAAGGCCGAGGCAAATGCATAACTTACTTGCTTTGGAACGAAATGGCCTTGACCCAGACGGGCCTTTCATGTGATGATATTAGGAACGAAGGGAACAAGGAGACGTTGTTGAAGTTGAAGGAGGGAGATGCTAATGCCATGATTGCTTACTTCCACAAAATGACTGCCAATAATTGCAACTTTTGCCATACGTATAGGCTAGATGAAAATGATCAGCTTCAAGATGTTGTATGGGTTGACGCACGGAGTCGTGTTGCTTACAATGACTTCCATGACGTTGTTTGTTTTGATGCTACATATTTGACAAATCAATATGAGTTGCCATTTGCTAATTGGGTAGGCGTCAATCATCATGGACAATCCATTCTATTGGGTTGTGCTCTAGTGTCAAGGGAAACCGCTGAAACATATCAATGGGTGTCTGATGCATGGTTAAATTTCATGGGCGGGGTAGCTCCTGAGGGTATTTTAACGGATCAGGCTCCTGCAATGAGAAAAGCCATATCGTTGACTATGCCGGAGTCGAGACATCGGTGGTGCATATGGCACATTACCCAAAAGTTTTGTACAAAACTTGGAACTCATGAGAGGTAAGTTTAGCATAAATTTTGTCATTCAAATTATGATACACTTTCTTAATTTAATCCCAACTGTAGTAGGTACTTTGTCATATTGTTGTCAATATCTTGTTCACTTATCAGCTACACATAAGGTGTTACATGTCATGTCTTTGTGAATTACAAGTGCCACTAATTCAGTCTGTCCAAAAAAAAGTCATACAATTAAAGGGGTGATTATAAATCAACATGAATAATATAATAGTGATAGTGAAAGTCGTGAAGTTGAAACCTTAGTAAACTTTATTTTCATAACAAAGCAACTTGATATGGGTTGGTTTAATTTGCACCAACATATATGGTGTTTAACTGAACGACATGTATACAGACTAATCAGGGCAAAGGCAAGATCGTAGTGGCGGCAAATTTTGTGGTGACATATTTTATAGGCTAAATTGCAATTGAAGGCCCTGTTGCACTGAACGTGTCATAATAGAATTAATTGTATTTACTCCACATATAAATTACTCCACACATATGTATTTAGTTAAAGTAATAGTATATAATAAAATGCTAAATTGAAAGTAATGTACCTGAAAATAGTCAAATCCGCAACTTAAGATGTCTATGATGTTCCTACTTAGTAATATGGGTGTATCCTTAATTATATTTTGTTGTCACATACTAGAGATAATGAATCAATCATCAGGATATTTTAACAGATATACGTGTTTTGGACTATTTGGATTAATAACGCTTAATTGAGAAGATGACATTTGGTTATGTTTGGTTGCATTACATGTATTTTTTATGATGTATGGTTTGGGATTGATGTTTTCAGTACGCAATTAGTGTTATTCCACACTATATGTTATGTTATGACACTGATTACTGTGTAATTGAGATGATCCTTTGATATGAAATATTATCCATCCTATATATAAACAAAGATCAGAACCTAATTGTCGTATGGTTTGGTTGTCCGCCTCTTGGAACAAATGATATGATAGGTATGACGAACTAAAGGAGGCGTTGATGAGAGCAATTTATGACAGCATAAGTGTAGAAGAATTTGACGTGAATTGGAAAAATGTTATTGAAAGATACAATTTGCATGATAACACATGGCTTGCTGGTATATTTCCTACGTATTAATAACAACACTAGCCTTTTGTTCTTTGTTATGTATATTTGTGATATGTTTCAAGTTATGTAAAATTGATTATTTAAAATGGTGTAGGCTTGTATGAAGAAAAGGAAATGTGGATACCTGCTTGTTTGAAGCATATGTTTTGGGCAGGAATGAAAACTACCCAACGGGTTGAAAGCATTAACAACTTCTTCCATGATTATGTTGACAAGAATACACGGTTGTTTGAGTTTGCTCAATGATATTTTCTCGCAATGGAGGCAAGGGCTGAGTCTGAAAAGAGGATGGATGCGCATGATGCTCGCTATACAAGATTGGTTGCGTTCGACTATCCTGTAGAGCCAGTGTTCCTGAAAATTTATACTGAAGTAAAATTCAAGGAGGTTCGGCGTGAGTGTAGTAGGATTGTATATCTCACCTATTTTGATTCAATGACAAAAAAGTTGTCTGACAACACATATGAGTATTACTTTCAAGATCGGATTTGGTAAAGCTGCGGTAAAACAAAGAATGATAGAGTAACACACCACAAGAGATGGTATCATGTGCAATATGATTCAGTTGGTCATGATGCATCTTGCGATTGTCGTATGTTTGATTCCACTGGAATAGTATGTAGGAACATCATTAAGCTTTGGGACATTGTTGGCATTGAACATGTTCCGAAAAAGTACATACTTAAACGGTGGAGGAAAGATGTCACTCGCAAGCACACAAGGGTTAAGGTAGCCTACCATGATCCGTCAAAGACATTTGAGGTATTAATGCTTGATAACTTACATCTCCGCTTTGAATCTATTGCTGGTAAGTGTTGTAAAGATAGTTCAATTTACAAGGCTGCGCTTGAGTTATTGGATCATATGGATATATCCATTGATGAGAAGATAAAGAGTGAAGAGAATCAGGACCCTAATTATACAGTTGAATCAGTAGAAGACCAGAATACAACCCCTACTTCTGTCCCTGTTCAAACAAAACACCCTATTAATGATAGTGTAGGAGCACATGGTCTGGGTAGCCTTAATAATGAGGCTGCCTTATTGGTTGTCGATGACGGAAATGGTCAGGAAACAGTCCCAGTAAATGTGAAGGATCCACCTCTAAGGAAAAAGGTTGGCCGCCCAATATCTCATCGGTATTACTCAATTGTCGATAGGCTGCAAGGCAAAGGTAATAATGCTTCCGCAGGAAGAGGAAGAGGACGAGGACGAGGAAATGGAGGTGGAAGTGGACGAGGTAGAGGTCGGGGCAGAGGGAGGGGAACAGGGAGAAGTAATGTCATATGTGAGCTTGATGATGGTGGCTGGCCAAATATGGTTCCATGTCCTGTTGGAGTCCCCCCTGGAGCACCTAATGTTACTCTATATGCTGTAAGTACGACTGCATACTGTTATTATATTGCATATGATGAAAGTAGATAGAAATTATGCTACACAATATGCTTATACAACACATATATAAATTCTTTCAAGTACTTTTGTTGAATATGCTGCCAAATGAAATATATTTAACAGTTGAATTTGTTTGGGCATTGAACTTTGAGAGGTGCATTGTCAGTATAGTTTACAATTTCAGATGTACTTTAATTTTGTTTTGCCCATTGACTACAAAATGATTAGTTTACGGATTTCTAATTTTGGTACAAAAATCGAAATTAACAACATAACAGTTAAGTGGTACATTGCGACCATAGTACTACCAATTACTTGCACACTATAAATTCAGTGTTTGGTGTAATTTTAATTTTCCCCCTCTTTTCAATGTATGACTTTGTTTAAACTCCGAGGGCTACATGATAAAGTATTTTGATGACTTTATTTAAAACCATGTGCTACATCAAGTCATATGTTATGTGGTATGTGGAGTAGTTATTTGTGTTTCTTATTTGTCATGCTGTGAGAGGAAAAGAGGTGGTTTATGCGTTGTTGAGTAAATATTGTGCAACATCACCTATCGTTTTTGTTTTTTTTGAAATGCAGGGTGTTAGCCAATACAATGATTAGAACAATGTAGTAGGAGTCATGAGCAGACCCTCCCCGATCACTCCGCTCAGTCAATACTCTGGAATTCAAGTCCTTAATGCAGATGTTTCAGTTGGGTATTATGTTGACACCGGTGCACAAAGGGTCCTTTCCAAACGATTCGTATGGTATTCAAGGCTCTACAAATGCAAAGAATAATCCGTAGAACATGGAGTTGCAGTTGAGACTGTAATGTATGAACTTGATTTGTGGCATTGCGATTGTGAAGTTGTACCTTATTCTGCAAAGGGTGAAGTATATTGCCTTTGTGTGTCCTTTGATGGATGTATGGCGTATTATGGTATATTATAGGAACATATATGGTTGTTCTGTAATTTGGCTTCACAATTTTTCAGAAATGTGTGTTGCAGCATTTGATATGAATGTTCCAATTGCAAGAATAATTTTTAAGATTTGTGTAGAGACTGACAAAGAGGAAAGCTTGACGAACGTGATTAGTAATGGCAGTGACTTGAATAAGTAACTGTCGGTTTGTAATTTTGGATGTTGATGAACTTGATTCTGATTATTTATTTAGGTACAACAACTGTGATTCAAGGTTATTGATTCATTAGTTATTCAGTGACTACAATTATGGAATATTTAGCACATGCAAGAATCTGCATGAAAGAAATAAAAGTCATAAGGTGCCTGTTTAAGTCATAAGGTGACTGTTTAAGTCAGCTAAAAGATTATATCAATATACTTCATTTTAGTTAAGTTCGTATATAGGTGTATAGTGTCATGTAATATATGATGGTATTGTTTTCTTCCAACAAAGAGCAAAACCTAATAGCCAACCATTTAGAATTATATAATTTTGCGATACGCGTTGCATGTGATTGCCCCATCTAGGGTCATCGGTTAAATGTGCACGTTTGTATGCATTTAGATTGCCCTAGAAGGCCCCATGCATAGCACGTTTGTATGCACTTAGATTAAGGGAATTTGTAATAAGTTAATTATGGTTTTTGTTACCATCGTTATACATAGGTCTGAACAATTAGTTGATTACCATCTTTATTAGTTGTGGAGCTTGAAAAATTGTTAGTCTCGGGTGTGATAAAAATGTTGTGTATATTAAAAATTTCAAGCTCATACTCCACTCATCACCTCAAAATCAACAACACTATTTTTCCATACGTAACGTCCTTAACTCATATACATAGTACATATGTTTAATTTTGTTAAATAATAGGTTTCCTAGTCAACTAGTAAGTTGCTCGAGTAGAGGCAACACGTGTCGAGCTTTGACATATGTAAATCAAACGTATATATGAGTTAGATTGATATCAAAGAACGGGTACTGTATATCGTAACACGAAGCACGACAAATGTATATATGATCAGTTACATTGATATCAATATATGATGACCAACAACGGTTGTTTTAAATAAAAAACAACTTGTATATATCGTAAATCAACATAAGGAACAAACTAACTCAATGGGACGTAGTTCGTCTGACATAGTAAACCAACAGTATGAAATTATTTTGTTATTGAAACAGGCTATTTGTCACTGCTCAAGAATAACCGAACAATAGTAACTTATGTGGCTACGAAAGTGTAGGGACCAAATCAACAATGAACCTGTTACACTGTATCACACTATAAGTTGTAGAAAGTGTAAACCGTATAAGCGGCATTTGCTGAATTATAGTTACAATCTACTAACCATGACAATTATGATTTCAACTGTAATTATGAAAACTTAGGACGGTCATTGTGTTACAAACAAAGGTAGCATGCAAAACCAATTACACCAATGCATTACAAAAAATCCCGTTGAATTTCGACATAGTTGTGAATTTGATCCTCACGACGGTCCACGCAAAGCGATAGGTAGTATAGCATAATATATTTTTTCATAGCCATCCTCCGGACACAATTTCTCTAGCTATCCTTTGGACAAGGCAATTCTTGTGTAGAGAGGCATCTCATGTGAGACTTGCCTTGTCGAAAGGATAGATGGACAAATTGTGTCCGCTTCATGATAAATTATTTTTCAAAGAGATTTGATCCTTGCGACGGTCCACACAAGTGGTAGTGAGCGATAGGCAGTATAGCAGAATTTAAAAAATCTCCAAAGCGATGCGTAACCATACAACAACTACGCCTCCGTTTTGAGGAACAAATTTTCGCAACGTGCCAGTTGAAATCCCTGGGTCGTCAATCCCGTTCAATTTCGACACAATTGCGAATTTGATCCTTGCGACAGTCCACGTAAGTGGTAATGAGCGATAGGCAGTATAGCGTAATTAAAAAAACTTCCAAAGTGATGCGTACTTATACCACAACTACGCCTCCGTTTTGAGGAACTAATTTTCGCTACGTGCCAGTTGAAATCCCCGGGTCATCAATCCCGTTCAATTTCGACACAATTGCGCATTTGATCCTTGCGGCGGTCGGCAGTATAGCGTAATTAAAAAGTTTTTCAAAGCGATGCGTACCCATACCACAACTACGCCTCCGTTTTGAGGAACAAATTTTCGCAACATGCCAGTTGAAATCCCCGGGTCCTCAATCCCGTTCAATTTCGACACAATTGCGAATTTGATCCTTGCGACGGTCCATGCAAGTGGTAGGGAGTGATAGGCAGTATAGCGTAATTAAATTTTTTCCAAAGCGATGAGTACCCATACCACAACTACGCCTCCGTTTTGAGGAACAAATTTTCGCAACGTGCTAGTTGAAATCCCCGGGTCGTCAATCCCGTTGAATTTCGACACAATTGCGCATTTGATCCTTGCGGCGGTCCACGCAAATGGTAGTGAGCGTAGGCAGTATAGCGTAATTAAAAAGTTTTCCAAAGCGATGAGTACCCATACCACAACTACGCCTCCGTTTTGAGGAACAAATTTTCGCAACGTGCTAGTTGAAATCCCCGGGTCGTCAATCCCGTTGAATTTCGACACAATTGCGCATTTGATCCTTGCGGCGGTCCACGCAAATGGTAGTGAGCGTAGGCAGTATAGCGTAATTAAAAAGTTTTCCAAAGCGATGAGTACCCATACCACAACTACGCCTCCGTTTTGAGGAACAAATTTTCGCAACGTGCTAGTTGAAATCCCCGGGTCGTCAATCCCGTTGAATTTCGACACAATTGCGCATTTGATCCTTGCGGCGGTCCACGCAAATGGTAGTGAGCGTAGGCAGTATAGCGTAATTAAAAAGTTTTCCAAAGCGATGAGTACCCATACCACAACTACGCCTCCGTTTTGAGGAACAAATTTTTGCAACGTGCTAGTTGAAATCCCCGGGTCGTCAATCCCGTTCAATTTCGACAAAATTGCGCATTTGATCCTTGCGGCGGTCGGCAGTATAGCGTAATTAAAAAGTTTTTCAAAGCGATGCGTACCCATACCACAACTACGCCTCCGTTTTGAGGAACAAATTTTCGCAACATGACAGTTGAAATCCCCGGGTCCTCAATCCCGTTCAATTTCGACACAATTGCGAATTTGATCCTTGCGACGGTCCATGCAAGTGGTAGGGAGCGATAGGCAGTATAGCGTAATTAAATTTTTTCCGAAGCGATGAGTACCCATACCACAACTACGCCTCCGTTTTGAGGAACAAATTTTCACAACGTGCTAGTTGAAATCCCCGGGTCGTCAATCCCATTCAATTTTGACACAATTACAAATTTTGATCCTTGCGACGGTCCACGCAAGTGGTAGTGAGCGATAGACATTATAGCGTAATTAAATTTTTTTCTAAAGCGATGCGTACCCTGTAAAATAGAAACAACAGTCACCAAAAAAGCATAGACCTTGGTGCAAAAGGCTATAAGCAAAATGTATCAAAAGTGGTAGTATCAGACTTGTAGGCATTTCAAAATACGGTTGCAAAATAATTCCAACCATGAACGGAATCTATTGAAAAACTGATTACAAACAAACCAAACAGCTGATTGACCATATAATTGGAAGATTATTAAACATTTGCTTGTTGAACCAAAGATAGCAAGGCATAGAGTTAGCATTTCATTAAAACAATAAAATCTAACCTGTGGCCAGGATGCTGGAAAAATACACCTAGAGGACCATTTGCTGTCTTTATATCTACTCTCTTTCTTACTACCAAGCTGGAAAGCAGAAGCGAGAAGATCAGAGAAGTTGTATAAAGATGCAGAAATCATTAGTGAAAATAAGTAGCATAAATTCCAGGACATCATATAATGAAAATATAAGATGCTCGAAACCTTACAAGTTTTCTTAACTTTTGAGTCAAGTGTAATCATTAGCATAGATTCAAACTTATCCCTCAACGTATATTAAACAACTTGAGCAGTGAAAGTACCGTTACAGCATAGAAAGAGAGCTAGGGAATATTACTCCACCTATAAGCTCATCGAGAAACATGATACAAAATACTTACTAACTCCATTTTTCATCATAAGACCACTTCAATTAGTTTTACCTATTTTTTTTCGAAGTAATTAATTAGTTATACTTTGTGAGCGAAAAGTTATGAATAAACAATTATTAAAATTTTACTACGTATTTTACCTTTTTTAGTTCTCAACTAAACCATTGGTTTAGTTTCATCCTTCACGTTCAAAATAGTTTCTTATTTTTGTTTAAAGTCATATTGCCTCTGTTTCAATTCATTTGCAATATTTGTTGTAAGTGGATACTACATTGTAACACATACTTTTTTGTTCTTCCATTTTGCATGCACTTGTCAATTCTGTCTGTCATCATCACACTTAACTATATTTTTATCACTCGAGTCACTCACAGTCACTCACTCACAAATTGAGGACCGTAATTCAGTAAATATAAACAATATCAAAAACCCCCATTTCAAAAACCCCCAATTCAAAAACCCTAATTCACGACCCTAATTCAGTAAATACATACAAAAACCCCCAAATCAAAAGCCCTAATTAACGATCCTAATTCAGTAAATATAAACAAAAACCCCCAAATCAAAAACCCCCAATTGACGAGCCTAATTCAGTAAATATAAACATAACCCCAAAATCAAAAACCCCCAATTCAAAAACCCTAATTCACGACCCTAATTCAGTAAATATAAACAAAAAACCTCAAATCATTAACTCCCAATTCAAAAAACCTAATTTACGACCCTAATCCAGTAAATATAAACAAAAACCCCCAAATCATAAACCCTAATTGAGGACCCTAATTCAGCAAATATAAACAATAGTTGAATAATTCACAAGACAAATTTGAATAAACAATAGAAGAACATAACAAAAATTCATGTAAACTATGGACAAAAACCTAATTGAAATAAAAATTCGACATTGAACAAATAATAAAAAACGAGAATTCAAATACCTGATAAAATGAAGATCCTCGCGAAGACTGACTGAGAAGATTAGTGAACTTGAGAGGACGTGAGGAAGAATGAGAGAATTTGACAGGTATAGTGATATCGTTGTTTTTGTAAGAGGGTGAAGAGTGTGAACAGTGAGAAGTAAGACTATAAGAGTGAATGAGAAGTGAGAAAGTATGTGAGAAGTGAGAAAATTTTTCAAAGTGACAAGTACGAGGACTTTGTGATTTCTCAAACTTTAGATATTTAGTTTTATCTAAAATGCCAATTTTGATAAATTTTTGAAAATCCTTTTTTTCTTTTTTGAAGGGAAAGACAAAATTCATTAAATTAAAGCCATACGACATCTACAATTACCGTTGAAGAAAATTGAAATACAATCAAAGCAATTCAAATTAAAATCTTTACAGTAAGTAGATGTTACAGTGAACCGCAACCCTCGGTTGTTCGCTGAAACTATCAGCTTTCTATGAGGGATTCAATCTTTCTGACATACTTTAGAGATACAATTTCTTTACTTGATCCTATACATGGAATCTTCAATTCCAACACCAATTGCAAAAATATATGACTCACAACGCATGATAAAGCAAATATTTCAAATAAAAACCTAATATCGAATTCTATTATATTCTTCCACAACGGAATAGGTTGAAGACAAACTGCGAACTCCAAACTTTCACAAAAGGAGAGAACTAAAACCTTAATAAATTTGGGACGAAAACTCTCATAAAGAGAGACAGTGGTGAATTATTAATGACTAAACAACTAAAAACTACTAAATCATAAAAGAAAGATTCGGGGCATACCATCAGAGTGGAAAATTATTAATGAATAAACAAGTAAAATTTAATATATATATATATATATATATATATATTTGGGGCTTACCATCATCAAAGAGATGATTATGGTACCCCCTTACGACTATTATAAATTACGGTTTTTAGGTTATGAAATTTATTTGAAAGAAGCAGGGATAGATTCTTTTTAAGGCAGCTTTATCAATTTAACGCATAGATGATTGTAGTATTAGTTTAGTACAAATAATGATAATGACAATGGCATAAAATACAGTCCAATAAAATAGAGTTATATTCACAACAACTACAGAAATTTAACGCAGATTCCGATGAAGATCCGATAATGTCGCCATAATTGTTTGATAACTCGGACTTTTCCTTCGCATCTCGGAAGGGAGTAACGTCAAAATCCAATTGAACTGCCTTCGGAAGAGTTCAGTTATCAAAATTTGTATATGATTAAAACTTGAAAAATATAATGACGACCCGTTAAGTTAAGGGATAATGTGCATTTTTTCAACAATCAAGTGTTACCAAAATAACTTACCTATTGGAATTCATTGCTCTGCAATATAACCTGGATCTCAACTACATTTTATTATTACAAACATTACTATAACAAAACTATGTACAACCATCAATATCACTGCAGTAGAGCCATCAATATCACTATAGGTTGTGGAAGGAGGTTTAAATGGGCAGTGAATGGGCTGTAAATGTTAAACTTGTGTGGAAAGAGTTTGAACCACATTTACTTAAATATTTTGAAACCCTAAACTAAAAGTAGAGCCCAAATTCACCAAAAGGGCTGCCTTAACTATGACAGAACTAACTTTAGCCTTTTATACAATTATGGCCAAATTTAGTCCAACGTCCATATTACACTGCATTAACTATAGCTTACAAATTGTAGGCCAAATTATTAACCAAAAAGGTGAAACACTGAAGTAACAACTACATAAACAAAAAAAAAGGTGTAAGCACTGAAGTACAATGCAGCACATAATCATTATCACAGGATGTTGATCATCAGCATATACCCTACATCTTCCCCAAGTTGTGAATGTAATCCGCCATACATCCCCAAAAAATAGACAGCGGCGTGATGAAAACACCCTAAAAACGTGTAAAATATTACCTACGTTATGACAGTCAACCATGAATGAGGACAAGGCAACTAAGGGTAGGAAGTATCATTACAGTAGTCCAGAATTTGAAGGCAGCAGTGACCACAGGATACAACAATTTGCTAAATTACGAGTTTGATGTTGCAAGAAATTAACAATAAATTTCTAACAAATTTTGAAATTTTCAACAACATTGTTCAAAATTATAAAAAGGGTTAGAAATAGTTACCCAGGTCAATCATAGACACTGAAACACATCGGGTTATGACGGTTGGAGTACAACCAGACAGAATAATCCCATAGATGTTTGTCTATGGGACCTTCATATTCATGACAACCATGTCTCACGAATTCCCTATCACCAATTGATTGCTCATCTTCTTGTCCATTCCTTTCACATATCACTTTTGGTTTTCCAGCAATGCCGTTAACGCTTGTCCCAGCAATAGGTTTTCTTTTACCTGTAACAATAGGACGCTTTTGCACTAATCTATTACGAATATTGTACCCCATTTGCGTGCTCTTCTCCATTGCTACTACCTTGCCAGATGTCTTGTCTCTTTGACGAAGATTGTATTTGATTTGTGGCTTCTTCATTGTTGGTAAATGCATGAATAGGGATGGGACGCAGGGGAGGATCCAGGAATTTCAAATAGGTGTAGCAACTCCAAAACTGTCGACAATGAAAATTAAATATTTAAGTTAATACAATGACTAATAAAAATTAAAGTTGCTCTCTTCGGGTTTTCATATGTTGAAACCAATTTACAATGCTATCATCTTTTATAGCACCTCTCTTTCTAGCTCTAATTGATCTCCCATAGTATTCAAGTCCAGTTTAAGTGTCAATACAAAAATTAAACATATTTAAACATGACTAAATCACATTAAACAAATTTTAGGTCAAATATAAATTACTTAGTATAAATCAGAAAAATAAATACCTCAGTTAATATAAATCAGTTTGTTACAAAATGAGATTATTTAATATATGATTTTAAGTTTTTTTTGTTGGTAAAAGTAAGCGATTTTATTCATATCAAACACAACACATTATAACCTACAACATTAGCAGAGCATTACAAACTGTTCTAATACCAACAAAACACCTAACAGAAATATAATCCAGAACATTCTACATCAGCAAACTATTATATAGAAAACTTTTACCTATATCATTCACATGGAAAAAATTCAGAAAAAAAATTCAGATTCACAAAATATAGATGATAAAACATGTCAGATTAACAAAAAAATCACATTAAACTAAACAAATATAAATAATAAATCATAAAAAAATAGACAATTAATAAAATTAATTAACAAAGTAAGTAAAGAAATCAGATTAATATCCATGATAACGTATTAACATCAGTCATTAGTCAATATAAATAAAAAAATCAGATTGAAATCAATATAAATGCTAATATGAAATTGAAATCAATCATTAGTCATTATTCAGTATTAAATATAAATGATAATATGAAATTGAAAAATAAAATCATATTTTAATTTAAATAAATTAAAATTGAAAAGAAAAATCCAAAATTTCAGATGCCATACATACGAGGACGACCGGCGATCGGGCCGTTGACGAATAAACGAAGAAGGCGGCGACGAAGAATATGGCGGCTGACGAAGGTTGAAGAACTGAAGAAGGCGGCGACGAATAGGGTGTGAGGCCAGTGACGCATTCAATCGGAAGCCGGTGACTCAAGGGAGAGACAAGACAAGAGAGGGGCGATTGAGGGAAGACAGAGAAAATAAGGGTTTTTGGTATTTTGGAAGACTTGACTTGGAAAACCCTGTTTTCTCACATTCCTTCAAACAATCTGTTTTTTTGTTTTCCTTGTTTTTTAATTACAACTGATTTATTTTTAAAAAATTGGGGTACCACGTGCACTGTGTGGATGTGTGCTACTGTGCTGCCTCCGCCAATGGTGGGAATCGGGAATGAGATACGGATGAATTTGATTGGAAGGGATGGGGAATTTGGGATGGGATGAGGGAATGAGTTAGGGAAGTAGTGACGGAGGGGGAAATTCGATGACAAGAGGGATTTTGAACGACATTATTAGGTTTTCGACAAATTACGAACTCCAACTAATTAACTACTACCCCGTTACAACTTTGACTCGGAAAATAACGTTCTAAGGGACTGTTACTGTGAAAAAGACATAAATGCCCTTTTAGATGCAACACAAATTTCTAAAACTTTAGAAACTGGGATTTTCCCGAGAAGTATGTCACAAGTGAGAAGTGACAAGTAAGAAGTGAGTTTCTTTTCTTTTCTTTGTTTTTTTAAAAGAGTGTCGCATATATTAATATACTTTATATTTCTATCATTTTTGGTAGAAACGATACTAATATACTTTATATTGGTATCGTTTTTTAAGAAACGATAGTATTAGTTGTAATATTACTATCGTTTAACGATAGTAAAACGAAAGCAAAAGGTATCGTACTGGTATCGTTTCTTTCCAAAATGATATTAAAAGTTGAATATTAGTATTGCTTTTGTAATATTAGTATTACTATCATTTTGTAATATTAGTATCGTTTTTGTAACAAACAAATACTAATAGGTGGTTAGGTTTATTATTTTGGATTACTGTTTTTATTATCTTTTCAAATTTAATATCTTTAATTTATTCTATGGGATGTATGCCTATATACTATGAAGCACGGAGTCGGATGGGAAAGTGGAGAACACGTCTTGGGGGGATGGCTGGGTGACGGGGACGGTGTGGGGACGCCTAAAAAACGTCCCGGGGTCGCCATCAATTGGGCGGGGATTGGTGTTCTACTTTGGGGACGTTTCAGGTGATTTTTTAATTGTCGTTCCCTTTTTGTTAGAAATTTTGATTTTGCCGTTTTCCGTCCCTGTCTCCGTTTTTGTCCCTGTTTTTGAACCCCTGCAACCTAGCCTATATATAGTCTTGTCAATTCGTCAATAAAACTCAGTTTTTATTAAAACTAAAATTTGGCCTTCTGTTCAAACTTGTGACATGGTTTTCGTGTTATTGAATTGTGTTTTGGAGGTCATAAGACTCATACGTCAATCTTTACCCTGGATTCACATCACTCACTAATTCTCTCCAAGTTAGCCTCCCTCAAAACTACTTTATAGGCTATACATGGAAAAAATCCGATTTGCCTATTATGCAGTGGTCTTATTGTGGTAATCTTACCTCTTAGTCTTATTTTGTACAATTACGTAACTACAAATGAAAAGCTAAATATGGACACAATTTAATTGCAATCAATAGTACCCAATATTATGAATTGAATTTAATGTAACATTAAATTTATTTAGAAAATGCTCGCACTACAAAAAGTTGAGTACTTAGTCATAGTTATGAATACAAGAACAAAAATCAAGTAATTATACATGATCATTAACATAAACTAAATCAACAAACATTATAAATATAAACTAATTAGTAGAAAATAAACTAATTAACTTAACAAAACAAAACAAAACAAAATTAAAACTAATCTAACAAGAAATTAAGGTACACTATGTCACTATGAAACAAAAAAGAAATAACACAAGAAAAGGGAAACAAATTACCAAATAATTAACGATTGTTAAATCTAATAATTACATAGGTCGTCCACAACTAACATAGCCTAAATATCATATATGGAACGCTTGGCAAGCATCCCTTTTAGAGGTCATCCACAAGTAAGTACCTTGGCATGGAACAAATATGCACCACCATTTTAACTCGTTTAATCTCGTGTTGTCTTCATACATCCCTCCAACGCACCTATGATGCATAAAAAACATTGAAAACCATGCCTAATAACCGAGGAAGCATATTATTAGTATTATTAAAAGCTCTTGAATTCAATTATGACCGCTAAAGGTAATGCAAATCATAACTTTGCACCGAACAACAATGTTTAATCAAAATAATGCCACAACTTAGATATTTAGCACAGAAATCAACCGAAAATAAGAGAAAAACACAATATCAAATATTTGTACATGAACTGTCACATCAAGTATATTTCAATTCGGAGCAAAAGGTTATTGCATATTATGATCAAATCTCCGAAATCATTGTGCAAGTGTAACTATGATAATATCAAGTCTTAGACGACAAAAAGCACGTCAATATTGTAACTACCAAATTGTTCTTTTGACTAGGCCTAATAAACGTTCATTAATGAATGTTGTTGGGCATTCAATTGATAATTAAATACCACCCATTACCGACTGTAAATGTTTATATAAATTCACCGGATGAAAGGCATTTGTAGTTGTGTTTTTATTTTCGTTTACTTACAAGTTGTTATGCACTTGAAAAATATGGAAAGTCTTGACACCATCAATGTTGAGATTGAACATGTAGTTAAAGGCAACCAATATTGTTTTAAGGTCAAGGCAGCCAATGTTGCCGACAACGGTAAAATTTATAGACTACCATTGTTTGAAAAAATGTCATATATAATTAACGATTGGGCAACAAGTGTAGGTATTCACCCTGGAGATTTGACATTGTTCCATCGCCACAAATGGGTTGATCCAAACTCTACACCATTTGGTAACTGTATTCGAAATGGTGAGGTGCTACTCATACTTGGAAGGGTAAGGTCAAATTTTAATTTACGGTGCTATTCGAAAAAATTTTATTTGCAATTTCATATGTCTTTTTCGTATGACTAGGTTGTTCAGAATGTAGCGTATCACATGGACCCAAATGCAGCTGACTTTCGTGTCTTCACGCTATAAGACTTGTATACAATCCCAACGATACGTGAAGTAAAGGTAGGACTTGACGAGAAGTTTAGAGTTTTGAGACGAGAATGGGAGGAAGAGACTGGGATCCATTGGAGTAGAATTGAGATCTATTATGAAGGACAAAAAGTACATGTTAACTGTTCCATCAAAGGTAGAGGGATCAAAGACGGTGACATGTTATATGTCGTCGTAAACCTGGGGTAAAAATATGTCTTCTGTTCATCACGTATTACTTCCCAGTTATAATGTACAACACTGTCGCATATAATTTGCAACATGTATTGGACTTTCATTAGGAAGTTTCTTTTGTTTTCTTATGAAATGTAATGTATTATCAATTGCGCTATCAATACCATTTTATATTAAGTCATTCCCATTTTTGTTATGGTTTTTACTACTAATATTATACGGTTATGGTTAAGCATTATAGTCAAGTCATGGCAGTTACGGAAGCAGTCACAAAACACCTATCTTCAACGTTAAAAAGCGGTGGAGATATATATTATATTTATTTGTTTAATTTAAAACCATAAAACCCAAGTATATATCATACCATTGAAATAACCCCTGTTTATTTTCTGAACAATAATATTGACCACAAACTATAGAAATAGTGTTCTTCGACGCTATTTTGCATGGAGAGTGAATCATCTGGTGATTGTATAGTCGCTGATGCTAATATATGGTTCAAAGTAAAGGCTAAAGATGTCCCTGACCTTGGAAAAAAGTATGTATTGGGTCCAAATGAAAAAATGATTAACGTAATAAATGATTGGGCAGAAAGAGTTAAAGTTAACCCCCAACATTTGACCTTGTTACACAAGAGGAAACTTGTGAACCCAGACTCAACACCAATCGGAAATGATATCATGAATGGGGAGGTGTTGATTATGGTAGGAAAGGTATGTGTACCATGTATGAATATAGTTTGAACTTAGTTAACTTAATTAGCTTTCTTTTCTGTAATTTGTTTTTAATTTTCTTTACTTGACTAACAACCAAGGTCATTGGTGATAGGATGTAGACAATATCGCATATACGCTAAATCCAACAAATTCATGGTCACTACTTTGCACCATTAAAGACTTGCACTCATCCTTCATGGTCACTACTTTGCACCATTCAAGACTTGCACTCATCCTTCATGGTCACTACTTTGCACCATTCAAGACTTGCACTCATCCCCAACGGTCATTGATGTTAAGCTTGACAGAGATGATAGATTCTTAGCTATTAAGAAATGTTGGGAAGAGTTAATGGATGTACCATGGAAACGAATTGACATATACTACGAAGGCAAGAAGATGCACCATAATTCAACATTAAATGCAAAAGGGGTAGAAGACGGTGAGAATTTGTATGCAATAATTATTAGGCCTGAACTGCCAAGGAAAAAAGGATTAAGGAGCGGGAAAAAGTATAAAGGGAAAAGAAGGTGGTGATTAGGTTAGGTGTTAAGGTTGAATGTTAAGCATTACCTTCATATATTTTGTTCAGTCTTTAATGCCATTATGAAATTATTAATTTTTTGGTAGCTATTTGGTTTTTTAATACCTTATATTTGTCAACTTTTAAATTTTAGTACCTTATAATTTATTTTTTTAAATTTAGCACCTGTATTTTACCAAAACCTCAAAAATGCCATTTAACAGAATTTGTCAAAAAAATCGTCATCAACTCCTTGACGTTATTATATACTTTTTTCCTACTAATTTCTATTATCATGTTACTAAAAAAAAACCCTTTTAATCCAAAAATATCACATTAAACCATTAAAATTTCTCCAAACATGTTGTAATCATCATTTGTCTCTCTTCTCCAATTTTATTTTTCTCTTTTACGCTTTCAAAACATAAATAATATTCATGTTGAAGTCACCATGTTTCCTCCATCATCACTACAACATATTCCAAAACAATTCAATTTCAATGAAATTATACTAAATTGGAAGTTGAATTGACATTTCAAACTACTAAATTACAAAAGCGAATTTAAAAAGCCCCAAATCTATTGTAAAATCCACAATTCACATAAATCCTAACTTCTACAATAATTCGTTGAACTTCGCTAATTGCCGGGGAAGAGTGGAGTTCATTCATCAAAAATAGTTGAAAAAAAAGCAATGGATTTTAATTGAATATTTAGGATTAATTTGGGTTTCAATGGAGTAATTAATATATACAAAGTGATGTCGAAGAGAGAGAGAGGTAGATAATGTACAAATTAAAACTAAATCGTTAGTGAGCCCAGTTGATTGATGCTTTTTTTGGACGGATATTAAAAATCCAAATATAAGGTATTAATATTCAAAAATTGACAAATATAAGGTACTAAAAACCAAAAGGCCTTTTTTCTATTTAAAATGTGGGTATGTAAAGATGATTGACTAATGTTGATGTCAAAAATGAAAATTCCAAGTTTCTGAAGTTGAGATGGTTAACAAAACATTAGGTCGACTAATTTTGTAAATATTTTTGTTTTTAAATAACAGGTATAATTTTAGCTTATGCATACTAACACAATCTGAAACTATCATTTATTGAAAACAATTCGATAATCTGAATCAGTAAATGATAAGGTTGGAATATACTTGAGCATACAATGCAAATGATGGACTAAAATTTATTCACTAAAAAAATTAGTGAATTGTGGGTGAAATTTTGTAAAATATATATGTTGTCATTTACCTATGCCTAACTAAATAAATGGTGAGTAACTTATTTGTGGATATGTCATTGTATAAGTACCGACAATTATTTACAAAGAGCAATATGCTATATTTACTAATTGTTGCATATCTTACAAAAGCAAACATAAAATGCTATAGTGTTTCATCTTTATTTGTTTCAAAGGTACATTCATTGGTACAAGTTTCATACAAGTACAACCATAAATTGTAGCAGCACTATTACAATCGTTAAACATAGACCTGGTAAAATCGGTCTGGTTCCGAAAATTTGAAACATATACTTGATTATTATTTCCCATACTAAATGCTTCATCATTCATTGATGAACATATATAACTTGAAACAAAAGAGAAAATATGTCATGTTCCTTACATATGACTTGAAACAAAATACATCATTGTTGATAATAACTTGATTACCCTGGAATACTACTACGTGCATACATCAAAAAACATAACAAAAATAAAAAATACATCATTTGCTAATGCATCATCCAAGGGTTGAATATGTTGGAAAACTAGATTTAATCTGGCAATGACTTGATTATTACCATTTCTGACTATAATGAGTTATACAAAGACTTAGGCCTGAACTTTAACGACCTTTATTTGAAGAGCATTCTCCGTGCAATAGGGTGCGCCTTAGCCTGCAATAAGGAATAACAGGTAAAATAAAAGAGAAAATAAGTAATAACAAATTATGGGGAAAATATGCATTCAAACCAATGTGGGAAAAAATTCATGTTTGATCAAAGTAATTAACCTTCACAGTAGCCGTAAGCAGGCTCCGATTACTAACTTTCACCTTCCTAAATGACATATCAAAGTCATGTGGTTTCCACATAATTATTCCACCTCCATTTAGTCCATCGCTCTCTAACGCACACCATTTTAAAGTCATTTGCAAGTCATTGTTATACACGAACTCAAAAGTCCTGTCATTAGTTGATCTAAACTCCACCAAAATAAGTAATGACGGGTCATGAGTTTGTAAAAGATAATGAAAATATTATGGAAATGAAGGGCGAGTGACACCATGACAATTCCATATGACAATCGATGTATGGAAAGGAATCAATGGTGCATTTTCAGCACTACCGGGACCAATGCTTACAAAGTTAATTAGCCGTAGGTGATAGGTAAACCGAATATGAGACATTGGTGCAAGGACATGGAAGATGTCAGCCCGTCACAGTAGCTCGCATTAGAAACTACACATCCTTTGGCTCGCAGGAAAAAAAATCCTCCCATCTTGTCTAGGGTATGGAGTAGGGTCAATGAAGGGAACCCAAGTTGGAGGATTAATGGGTGCTTGTTCTTATCCGTGAGATGTGTCTTCGTTGTTCATAGTGTGGAACTCTGCGTCCATTATGCATTTGGGTATCTTAGGCCACGTTGGCCATTGCGTGAAGGTAGATGAGCCAACATGACATCTCCCTCGTCTTTTCGCTGCATAAATAACAATCTTAGCCACGTTGGCCATTGCGCTCTATGAAAACACATGAGTCTCAGACAGTGAGGGTGAAGATACACCCTACCATGAATTTCACACTGCGTGAAATATTCAAACATGTTTGGGTTAATTTCAGGATTACGGTACAATGGGGGGCGACAATTGATCAAGTTGGTTGGTGGTTCAACAAAATTAAACCCAGGTGGAGGTTGTTTTTGTGGAGGAGGTTTGAATGCCATGGTCGATTATTTGTTACGTAGAGTGACAAAGGACAAGTGTATAAGTCCTTGTTTATCATGGTATATTTATACCATAAAGTTATGGTAGAGGTACAAACATGTGTAACATTCGACTACTTTTTCGGAAAAATTGTGAGTTGCTACTCATGCAATGTAAAAACATAAAACATACATTTGACTTCTATGGTAGATTTTATGACTTGACTAACAATAGCTCTGACTTGATAAAAGTTTTACATAAACTAATGAACATTTATACCGGGGATTATATGGATGGGCCATGACTTGGTTATGAAGTATGTAGTACTTCATATTTGTTACCTTAAATTGATAATTATTATTTGTAATAGATTGTATTTTAATTTCGTGTGACAAGGAATTATGTGGCAATGACATGCATTGTTCATTAAACCCTTCTTATTGATATCGGATAATTAAAGCAGTAATGGCCGTTACTAAAGTCACCCATATGATTTATAAATATATAGTCTGACTTGATATGTAGTGGCTATGACTTAATTAATTTTGACCCTCGGATTTTTGAAAACAGTACATTTATATCTGGGTTGTGACATAATAGCCGAAATTACTACACATAATAGATTAAAATTTGTGCCCTAATTTCACTCTCTCTATAATGCAAGAACACGGATCCATTGTTCAGGTACCTCCTCAAAGGTCACCCCCAATAGGATTTAACTATATCGAAGCTCCAAAAAATGTAGTGTATATCCGTAGCCCATTGTTTAAAGGTCCCGAAGTTAACCTAGATGATTTCAGATACTTTTTCTACGATGAGGTTTTGGGTGAAGTTGTCAAGGTTTATGTCAACAATCATTTCTTGCGGCCTAATTCAAAATAAGGTCAAATGGCCTTGCTCCGACAAGGAGATGCATGTGTGTATGGAGCCGAAGAACGAAGGGCGTGGTGTTATAAATGCTCATTTGCCTAATGTTGTTGATTTGTTTGGATGGCACGGCGCGACGCAAGTGTTGTTAGATAAAGAATTTGATGAGATGGACTGCATTGAGTTGGATCAGAAGAACCTCAACCAATAATACCACCTCGTTGGGTTCAATTTGTCGATCCAAAACCGGAAGTTAGAGATTACGGACGGATTTTCTTACTCCGAAAAGAGGCGTGCACTATTACTTGTGGTGTATACACTGATTGTGCAGAGATTACCCATATTATGTCGCCAATCAATCGGATATTCTTCTGCTGTCATTGTCAATTGATTGAAAAGCCCACACCGCGGTACATAAACTATTTATGGCTAGAACCAAAAGACAGTGGAGATCACAACGACACGTCAATACAGTTGCATACAACCATATTAGTGTGGAATGCAAGGGGTACTACTAGGCCTTCATTTGTGGACAACTTCCTAAATTGACAATTACCCATAATCCTGCCATGACCATATTGATGGAAACCAGGTGTGGTTACATTCCTCTGTTCGAGCTCATATACAATGAATTACGAACTAATCATACTTGGTTTCATGTGAAGAGTGATGGGGTTAGTGCTGGTTACATTGTTATGTGGGATAAACATTCTATCCAATTGAAGTGTCGGGAAGTAAGAGGAGATCGAATTAGGACTGCACTTGCTGGAATAATTAAGGTATGTATGAGTATATTTTTTAGTGTTTTGAACAAACAATTTATGTTATTGTTCATAGTATGGTAACTAAGCTTGCTAATCTTCAAATCCACTGTAGACTAAGGAAATGGCTGTTGAGCCAGCAGAAGCGAGGATGCGATTGAAACCATGGACGATGGAATAAACAATTGAATGGATGGAGCGTAAGATATGTGGAGAATGTCAATACTTGTATTCGTATTATTTGATGGCAGTACCTAAATTCAAAACTTGAAGTTGTATTAATTGTGCTTGGTACTTAATTTCAAACTTTTATTGTGGTTTCAATTGTTCATGGTTACTATTTGAATTAAAGTTTGAAATCCAATTGTTAGATTTCAAAATCATAGTTTCTGCTAATTTTCAGTTTAAAATCATAAACATTACATACAACAAAACTATTATAACATTGCCACCATAGAAGACAACAACTTGTTTCATACAACTGCATAATATATGGATTAATACTTCATGAATTTGTTATCCCAATAGCACATTTCATAACTACTAATGGTGACTTGATAATTCGAAAGTATAGCCAACTTGATACGTATATATTACAAGACATATGCTCTTGTAATGTAGAAGTTGTGACAGGCAGGACCTTGTGTAGTAGAAGCATCTAACAATGCAGAACGATGAACAACGAAATCATTGTTGTCGACCTCCTTTTTCAATAAAATCCTATGATCAACGCAGAGAGACCATGTATCTCCCATAGCAACGTCCACTTTTCTTTCGTTGCTTAATATTTCACGATAATTTCCTTTACGTGGTCCATCTGTGGGAAAAACGTCTTTAACCTCATTTGTTACCACAGCTGCAAGTCTATATCTTGCTGCAAGTTGTTTCAATTTTGTTGCACATCTCCGCAATACTTTGGAGTTATTCATTGATTGGCATCGTACGACGGATGCTAAGTTATCCACAACAAGAAGTCGTACCGTGCGATTACATTGCGTCATAACAGTGT
The DNA here is from genome assembly GCA_016808085.1 of Suaeda aralocaspica. NCBI lineage: Eukaryota > Viridiplantae > Streptophyta > Magnoliopsida > Caryophyllales > Amaranthaceae > Suaeda > Suaeda aralocaspica. The sequence continues at coordinate 105,592 of PYUH01000097.1, forward strand.
CACAATTATGAAGAATGTTCATTACCTCTTCAAATGAATCACCTCTACTAACCATGACGTTACTAAGCATATTGTTATGCACCACTTGCCCATTCAGAAATTGGCCAGATAATTGTTGCAACCGATTCGTAGGGAATGAACCACTAGTATAGACATACAACGAACATCCCTGCTCACCCCTTTGTATGGATGGTATGGAAGTAGCAAGTGATGCCTGGAGGAAAATTTGTGTCTTCCCTACACCACTTTCATCGCAAAATTCGATTAAAGAACCAACCGGTAAACCACCACCTAACAAACCATCTATAGCCATGCACTTAGTCATTACATGAGAGGTAGAATAATAGTTTGAGGTACTCATCATATTAATTGTTTATGGCTCCACATGTTATTGTATTTTACTGGATATACAAAATATTTTCAGGGAACTTTATAGTGTTACCCAAGTGTTTGTACGCTGGTTAATTATGACTGTATAGTTGCAATTTGATGTGCCAATGACTTGATTTATCTGTTGGCTGTATTGTTCATATGTCTATATGACATTACTTGCTGCATATTTTTATGACTTGATTAAGTTGTGTTGTAACTAGATTATTTAAAAATAAGATCATATACCATGTGATTAAAGAATACTTGCTGGAATTTATGAGTTCATGAAAAAGTACAACCGAGCTATTACCAGCGTCCTGAAAAAATTATATATTACACTGTTGACTAAAAAAACCCAAACTACAAACCGATTTCGACGAATGTTTACCACCAAAATTCGGTTCACCTAAAGCAATTGGAAATTTGCCTGCATTTTTACCACATTTCATTTCATATTTGTTGGATTATTCGTCGCTAACCTTTTATAGCATAATTCGTTTTATTTGTTAAAATATCACCTTTATCATATTATATTATAATTTGTTTTAATTTATGTAACATTTTGTCTTTTATCTTAAAATTAGGGTCAGAAAATTATATCACCGGTACTTTAATGTTGTGACAAATAACATAAATTTTCGTTTATTGAAGCAAATTTCAATGATCAGCGCATACGGTGGTATGTCATTGGGAGCTCGAGCGTTTCACAAAAAAAATCGTAATTATGGAAATAATCAGAAACTTCCACAAAAAAAAATCAGTCGAGCGCCTGAGTGTTTCAGGATCGCTGCTGTAACACCCTGGATTTTCCCTAACTTCCTACTTCCTATTTTTCCTGAAAACATGTTAAACAAGTAGATATTACGTTTATTAAACTACTATATATGGAAAAACCAAAGTATTACCGCCACCGTGATAACGACTAAAGCATTTATCAAAGTACTACAGCGGAAGTCTTAAAACCAAAACAATTTAAAACTACACGTCAAACAAATTGGAAATAAAATCAACTTTAAATTTATTACACTTCGGAACCATAGTAATTGCCCTTTAAACACCAAACCAAAATTACTAATCAGAAGTCTTTCAAAATCCAAACAATCAATTAAACATTAGTCTCTGCAAGCAATTGAAATAAAGTAAAACTACAACCACATCAAGCGCTCTCACTCCATCCCATCATGAAATGACTTACGCCCACTTGTACCTACAGCTTTCCTTTTTCTAGACAACTACTCACCACAAGTGGGTCATCGTAGGGCCAAGTCCAAGACAAAGCCATGCATACAAAACAAACAGTCAGCAAAGTTGAGTACATAACTACTAAATACTATGCAATAACAATAAAACATGAAAACTTCCACTCAACTTACCTTTAATCTCCTTCTCACCTGTACATGGACTCAATAAAATTATTTTCATATTTAACTTTTGGATTCAGCATTGAACGGGTTTCCTTTCCTTTAAAATCGCCCTATTGGGCACCAACTTGGGAGCAACTCCAAGAAGGTATTACCTATATCACACGAGGTGACGGATATCCAGCGCATTTATAATATAAAAGAGTACAACGTCTTGTACTACAATTAGAAGTCATAGATCACTGTTCCATACGACTCCCCCCTTTGTTCATACTCAAGGTATATACGTTCCAAGAGTTTTGGTGCGAATCCTCTTACACTTTAAGTGATTAACAGGTTTAACAATGTTATAACTCTCATGCAACATCACATAAAGACATGCATACAAACAAGCAACCATATTCATTATCTTTGCTATAAGGTGATTCCAAATTATCTTATGTGAGTCCTTGAATTAAACTGAATCTCCTGTACCACACATTAATTGTGAGTGGCTAATAACTTGCTTTCTTCTTGACCACACATTAAACTGTGAGTGGTATTATATATAAAATAATTGTTCATTACTTCTATTAATCTGGTGAACAAAATTTCACGACTACCTTTCTTGTTGATTAAGTATCTAATCAACTTTAAAATTTACTTCTTTCCTTTACTCATAAAACTGTTGGCCAAACTATATTGATTAGAACATTCCAATTCAAGCTTACGAAAATTAAACTTTTTATTTAACATGGAATGTCAGTAAACATTAAAAACATGCTACTAACAACTTATCATGCATATAAATTCATGATCCAGAACAGGCATACAAGATTCATGTAAACAAGAATTTCTCAAGCATGCATTCTAACTCTTATGTTTGCCTTTAGTACTTACGTACCTTGTAAAATAGCTGTGCTCCGCCACAACTCTAGAAGTGGACTAAATCAAAGTCTCCTACACAAGGAAAACCGAGCTAAATTAAAAATCTTGTTGACTAAATTCTACAACAACCTTAACCAACTTCTAAATTTGGAAACTTTGTCCAAAACATTCCTTATTTGGTCTCTATTCAATTCCATACTTCAATTTTCTTCTCTACTGCAATTCTACTTAGTTTTCGGGACTTAATTATACTTTATAAAACCTTAATAAAATTTTCATGCCACTTTAGAAAAGTGGACAGCAATCTAAATTTATCAAAACTCCTTGAAAACTTCCGAAAATGACACAAATCGATCATATAATGTATTACCTTACTTACATGATCAATTTATGCTATTTACATACTTTAAAAGGCTATTTAATTAATTTGTAAATCTGGACAGCATGTTAAACATGCTTAAAACCACTCTTTAACATCATAAAACATACTAAAATTTATATATTTCATCATAGAATTGATATGTGATCATACTAGTGCAATTTGGACACTTTAAACTCAATTTAACTTGTTTTTATTAAAATTTCAGATTTATTTCTAAACTTTAAAGTCATGAAAAACTTATGAAAACATCATGATTTCATGTCAAAACACTTCTACATTCTACTAACATGTTTATGAAATCAATCTAGGCTTTAAAACAATTTTTCATATGATTAAACATGTTTATAATATTTATTCAACTCAAATTCATGATTATAAAATTTTGACTGCTTTATAAAACAAGTCTAAAACCCTTAAAAATCAATCTAAACTTAATAACATCATCATAAATTCACCCAACAATAATTTATGATCATAATATCAAAGTTTAGAACCTAAAAATTCATAAAATTATGACTTCATAAATTTTTCAAATCCTAATTTATAATTTCATGAACAACAAATTTAATTCATGCCTTAAAACAATTCATACTTATATCAAAACATGATTAAACTTATAAAAACATGATTAAACCCAATTATAATCATAAATTTGTAAGATTGAATCAAAAATAAAGAAGTAGATTTTTTTTTCAATAAAAGGTTCGAAATTATACCAAACGGGGAGGAGGTCCGGCGGTGCAGCGGGTGGCTGCCGCGGTGGTGCTGTGGCCAGCGGTGGTGTCCGGCTGGGCACGGATCACAAGCTCCAAGAAATTTTTTTTTCTTCTTCGAAATTTCGACTCTCTTTTTTTTCTTTTTTTTTCGGATCTAAAAGTTTTTTTTTTCTTTTCTCTCTCTAAATTTCTGGAATCCTAATTGACTAGTATGATCAGTAAAATTTGGAATTTTAGGTTTTGTAGGGTATTTATAGGCCTCAAAGTAGGATTTTGGTGGGCCCCATAAACACTGCTAAGTAAATTAGGAAACCTTAAAAAACTATTTTTAGAAGTTTTTAAAATATTTTTAATCATAAAAATTACTATTTAATAATACAAATATTATTTTTAACCAAAACTCTATCATTTACTAAATTTTCATTAATTTCTTTTTATTTAATACTTTTATTGAACATAATTTTCAATAAAAATACTAAAATTATACGAATGAAATACAAAAATACTTTGTTTAGATACGTGAAAATGTGGGGTATTACAGTCTACCCTCCTTAAAAGAAGTTTCATCCCGAAACTCTGTGTAGGTTAGTGTATGGGATTTGAATAGAGACTACTTTTACTTCATACTTTGTTACTGAAACTTCTGTTTTGTTGTAGACTTTAGACATTACTTGACAACTTCTATTAGAAAAACATGAAACTTCTTACTTAAAAGCCATGAAAACTCATAAGAACTTGTAACATTGAGGGTAAAAACGCGCGAAACTGGTCGCTTTCTATCCCCCCTTAAAAGGAGTTACGTCCCCGTAACTCTACTAGTAACCTGAAAAGGCTCTGGATACTTTTCCCTCATTAAATCTTCAGCTTCCCAAGTAGCTTCTTCGGTTTCTTGGTTAGACCACAACACTTTCACTATCTTGACACTCTTTCTTCGAGTATCTCTGAGCTTACTTTCTAGTATTTTGATTGGCCTCTCCACATAGGTCAAACTTTTGTCTAACTCTATTGCTTCAGGTTGCAACACATGTGACTCGTCCGGCACATACTTCCTTAGTTGAGACACATGGAAAACATTGTGAACTTTGCTCAACTCCATTGGTAGTGCTAGCTTATAAGCTACCTTTCCTACCTTTTGCAACATCTCATAAGGTCCTATGTGCTTTGGGCTTAACTTTCCTTTCTTTCCAAACCTTATCACTCCTTTCATGGGTGAAACTTTAAGTAACACCTTGTCGCCAACTTCGAACACAACATCTTGGCGCTTTTGATCCGCATAGGATTTTTGTCTATCCTGTACTGCTTGAATCTTTGCTTGTATTACTCTAATTTTCTCTGTGGTCTCCTCTATTAACTGAGGTCCTAGAATTACTATTTCACTTATGTCGTTCCAACACAAAGGGCTCCTACACTTCCTTCCATATAGAGCTTCAAAGAGTGCCATCCCAATACTTGCATGGTAACTATTGTTGTACGAAAACTCAATGAGATCTAAGTGATCCTCCCAGCTCCCTTGGAAGTACATTATACAAGCCCTTAGCATGTCTTCTAAGGTTTGTATGGTTCTCTCTGTTTGTCCATCAGTTGCTGGATGGAAAGCTGTAATCATTTTCAAGGTCGTGCCAAAGTTCTCCTGAACACTTTTCTAGAATTTCGAAAGAAATCTAGAATCCCTATCCGACACGATATCCTTTGGTACTCCATGTAACCTCACAATAATTTTTTAGTAAGCCCTTGCAAGTTGCTCCATTTTCCAAGTCTCTTTCATGGGTATAAACACTGCTGACTTAGTGAGTCTATCTATCACTACCCATATGGTATCGTTCGGATTCTTAGACTTTGGCAAGCAAGTCACAAAGTCCATTGAAATGCTATCCCATTTCCATCCTGGTATCTCAAGTGGTTGGACTTCTCCTTGAGGTCTCTTATGCTCAAATTTAACCTTTTGACAAGTAAGACATTTACTCACAAATTCAGCCACTTCTCTCTTCATCCTACGCCACCAATATATCTTCTTTAGATCCTTGTAAAGTTTATCGCCTCCAGGATGCACAGAATACGGGGTACTATGACCCTCCTCCATTATCCTTCACTTCAAATCCTCACATTTCTTTGGTACGCACCACCTTCCCTTATACCTTAGGCTTCCATCCTCATGAATCTTAAAATCCATAGGCTTTCCTGCTTTCAGTTTTTCCTTAATTTTGTCCAGTTTTACATCCCCTTCTTGACTCTTCCTAATTTCCTCGAGTATTGTTGGTTGGATACTAAGATTGCAAAGAATCTCTTCCAACTCTCCCTCCTTCACTATTTCCAAGCTCAATCTCTCCATGTCTTTACGTAGCTCATTAGCAACTACCAAGGTATTCATTCCATGTTTTGTTTTACGACTCAGAGCGTCGGCTACCACATTGGCTTTCCCTTTATGGTATTGAATATCCAGGTCGTAGTCCTTGATCAACTCGAGCCATTTCCTTTGTCTCATGTTTAAATCTTTTTGAGTGGAAAAGTACTTTAAACTCTTGTGGTCTGTGTATATCCTACATTTCACTCCATACAAATAATGTCTCCAAATTTTCAAGGCAAACACTATTGCTGCTAACTCCAAATCATGTGTAGGGTAGTTAACCTCATATGGTTTCAATTGTCTCGAGGAATAAGCTATCACCTTTCTATTTTGCATCAACACACATCCCAGACCTTTTTTAGAAGCATCACTAAACACATCATAAGAGTCACTTCCATCTGGAAAAGTCAGTACTGGAGCTGTAGTCAAACGTTCTATTAAAGTTTGAAATGCCTCTTCACACTTATTACTCCACTCAAACTTACAGTCTTTCTTCATTAACGAAGTCATGGGTTTAGCAATCCTCGAAAAGTCTTTCACAAACCTCCTATAGTAACCTGCTAACCCTAAGAAACTCCGTACATCCGTTACATTCTTCGGTGTAGGCCACTCCTTGACCGCTTCAATTTTGGTTGGATCTACCTCAACTCCCTCTGTAGACACAATATGTCCCAAGAATGCTAGTTTCTCCAACCAGAATTCACATTTTGAGAACTTACCATATAACTCATTTTCCCTTAATGTCATCAAGATTGTCCTCAAATGCTCCACATGTTCTTCCTTGCTCTTAGAATACACCAATATGTCATCATTTAAAACGATTACAAAATTATCCAAAAACCGTTGGAAGATTCTATTTATTAAATCCATAAAAATTGCTGGTGCATTGGTCCAACCCAAAAGGCATAACAGTGAATTCGTAATGCCCATACCTAGTGCGAAAAGCTGTTTTCGGTATATCCTCATTAGCAACCCTCAGTTGGTGGTATCTTGACCTTAAGTCAATTTTCGAAAACACCGTAGCTCCTTTCAATTGATCAAACAGGTCATCAATCCTTGGCAATGGATACTTATTCTTGATCGTCACTTTATTCAGCTCCCTATAGTCAACACATAACCTCAAACTCCCATCTTTCTTTTTCACAAACAGCACTGGTGCTCCCCAAGGTGAAGCACTAGGCCTAATGTACCCCTTTTCCAACAAATCCTGCAACTGCTCCTTTAATTCGCTCATTTCCGCAGGCGCCATCCTATAGGGTGCTTTGGAAATAGGTGCTGTTCCTGGGACTAAGTCTATAGTAAAGTCAATCTCCCGCTTCGGTGGCATTCCCGGAATCTCCTCCGGAAACACATCGAGAAAGTCCTTCATTACTTCAATATCCTCAGGCTTAGCAATATCAATCTGATCCACATCCTGCACACTACAAAGGTAAATCGGAAAACCACTTTTCATAAACCTAGTGAACCTCATTACTGACACTATTTTGTTGTGTTTCGGTCTTCCTGTCCTCCAATAACTCACCTTCTTACCCTTATTCACCAATGAGATCTTCTGTGGTTCACACTGAATCTCAGCCTTATGTTTACTCAACCAATCCATTCCTAAGATCACTTCTAGGTCACCTAAATCAAACTCGATTAGGTTAGCCTTAAACTCCATTCCCTCAATTACAATAGGAACATCATGATATCTCCTTGAACATTGCACTTCTTGTCCCGAAGGTAACACTATTGACATGTCTACTGCATCTACTTTTCCCAACACAGGTTTCAACTTTTCTAAGAGTTTAATGGAAACAAAAGAGTATGTTGCACCAGAATCAAACAAAACTTTAACAGGTAAGGAATGAATAGAAAAAGTACCGGTGATCACATCCTTATTAGCTTTCGCTTCGCTTCGTGCTATCACATTCAGCTTCCCAGTGTTTGAGGTATTAGGCTGCCTTCCTCCATTTCCACTCCCATTCCTACTTCCGGCTTGAGAGTTCACTTTTCCTCCCATATTTCCTTGGAAACCCTTTTGTTGTCCCCCAACTAAATTCCCCTTAGCTTGAGAATTATGTCCCTCCTTTCCTTTGTTCTTAGAGAAGCACTCATACTCACGGTGTCCAAGTTTGTTACACAACCTACAAGTCACTAGGTTGCCTGCACAGTCTTTTCCTAGGTGGTTGTTGGGACACTTCTTGAAAAAGTACACATGCCCTCCTTGACTAGCAACCTGAGTCTTATTCCCATTTCCAGAATTAGGCTTCCCAAAGTTTCCCCTATTACACTGGAAGTTGTTGTTGAAACGAGGTATCGTATATCCACCATGATTCCCTTTTTGGTTGAAGTTTCCTCCACCATCCTTCCTCTTCTCCCTCGTCTCACTCTCCTTCTGTACTTCCTTCTTCTTTTGGTCTATGGCATACAAGTGTGTAGCCCTACCATATAAGTCATCCAAGGATTAAAAAATTTGTCCAGCTAGTTGTGATTGTAAGTCTAAGGGTAACCCCCTCTCAAAACGACTAGCTTTCAGTCTCTATGTTGCCACAGCCTCAGGAGCAAACGTAGACAGCTCTTTAAACTTAGAGTAGTACTCAGTAACAGACATACTCCCTATTCTAAGTTCTAGGAACTCCTCAGCCTTCTGTTTATGAAGAAACACAGGGTAAAACTTATTACGCATATGCTCTTGGAACATTTCCCAATTGAATCCTGGTAAATCCCTCATTACGCCTCATTTTGTGACCACCATAAGTCACCTTCTCCCCTAAGATAGTAAACAGCATAGTTCACCTTAAGCTTCTCTGGACACTCAACTGCCCCAAACAATTTATTGTATTTTCTCAACCATCCTTCTAGAACAGTTGGACTGTGCTCTCCTTGGTAAGTGGGTGGCTTGCTTTGAGAAATTTTCTTGAAGAGTTCCCCAGCAGGGTCACTACCATTTCCATTTCCTCTGGCAGCTAAATGTTCAGCTACAGTAGCTAATTACCTTACTACTTCATCCAGCTGATTGTTGTTATGTTCAACCATTCTATTTCTCCTGTAGAGGACAAGACCTTTGTATTAAATTAAGTCTATCTATAAGTTAGGACACAGAGACTTAAATCATAAAACGCTTTTTCATTTCATCTCATAAAAGAAATTTCATTCTTTTAGAGTGAATGATTCACTTTGTCTTGATTGTTTACACAACTATTAGAATAAGAATAAAGCATATAAGAAATAAAAATAATTCCCTTGGTTCTATTCTACTTAAGGCTTTAATCATAAAATCATTTTATTACTCCACTTCTCCAATTACTTCTTATGGCTCACTGCCACTTATTCAAACTAATATAAACAATAACTTATAGTGCTTTTCTAGGCATTTAAAGCAGTAGACATAAACAGTTAACTACTTCTAAACAAGGTCTCTACATATTAACATTGTCCTGCTTGTTTTTTGACATAACATATTTCTTCGGTACGAATTCTGTGTCATCCTTAGTATCATCCCCCATTTCTTCATCTGTTTCCTCTCTTCCTCCTTCCATGACTTCTTTAGGATCTGATTCTTCTTCCTCTTCTTCAGAGTCCGTTATCAAGTCAACATATACCGGGATTACTGGGTTTAGGTCCTCAATTTCATAGCATGAACTATCCTCTTCCATTTGTTCACTCCATTGACTATCTGTTGGGCTTCGTGCGGGTGGGGTCTCCTTATTCGCATTCATTTGTTGATACTCCTCTTCCTTCTTAGCAATGTACCCCTCCAAGAAACTCCAGTCACAACCCCATTGACCAACAGCATCCTTATATTTAGAATAATTTGGAAGGCCTCCAAGAAAATGAAAATCAATAAACTTCACCTTAATTTCTAAGTAGGGTGGTCGGTCAGGTAAACACTTAACAATGAAAGCGGCTAGTTGGTTAGGTTGATCCCATTGTGGTAACTTCAACACCATACTCATGTACCAACAGTAGAACCGGATCTTCCAAACGTATTGAGGTGGACTTTCATAATCTTTCTTCTCTAAAGTCCCCATTTGAGTATACTAACTAGGCATATTATGTGTCATCCTGCACCAAAACTTAAAACTAATGGTCCATCCTTCCCAAAAGAACAAAACAAACAACTAACAGTTCTACAAAAAGAAAGTCTTGTGGCTAACATACAATTTTGTTTACACCCAACTATCCACATAAGTATCACCTTGATTATAAACTTCAATGCATGAAAGAACAGAAACAAAGTCTATCCTACATGCCCAACTTCCTACCCAAACTCACCACATGGCATTAAAGCGATAACACATAATACATACCTGAATTCCTTGCATACTTGCACACATAATTTATTTTTCAAAACTTTCCATTTTAGGAAATTACTATTTTTAGAAAGATTCCATTTTCAAAAGTTTCCGATTTAAGAAATTTTCTCTTTCCAAAAAAAATAAAACTTAGGGTACCCCCAAAAATAAAATTCATTTTATTTCAAAATCTAAGCTCTGGTAACCACTTTGTAACACAGTGGATTTTCCCTAACTTCCTACTTCCTATTTTTCCGGAAAACATGTTAAACTAGTAGATATTACGTTTATTAAACTACTACATATGGAAAAACCAAAGTATTACCGCCACCATGATAACGGCTAAGGCATTTATTAAAGTACTACAGCGGAAGTCTTAAAACCAAAACAATTTAAAACTACACGTCAAATAAATTGGAAATAAAATCAACTTTAATAATAGGCATCGAATCCTAAGGAAAGCGATTAAACTTTTGGTAATTGTAAAAAGTCTATTGTATAAGGGGCCTTTAAACCAAATTCTAATAAAGCTACTAAAACTAATAAAACAAAACTAAAACTAAGGAACTGACGGGAAATTGACGAATATACTCTTACAATAAGCACCTAGGGCAAAACTCGTTTACCGGCTCTCGCTCGGATAAATTCGTTTTGCGTATTATTGATTGGTGTAATTGTTTTACTCTTACCTATCGGCCTCGATTTCAACAATTTAAGTGCAATCAATGGAAATGAATAATAGGAATTCTACTAATAATGAAAATTAATTAACGAACATAAAGTTTATACACAACATGATCATAGATCCCCTAGCCCTAGAGAAAAAGACTAGTCACTGATGAGTACTAGAAAGTTAAAAAAAAAAATCAAATTTAAATAATAAAGCCATGAATTAATTAAAACTACAATTAGAACTACTAAATTACTAAGAAAATTAAACTGTCAACTAAATTAACAAAACTAATTAAACTAAACTAAAAACTAACATACTAAAAAGTGTAGTAAATATTTGTGACACTTGAGAAGCAAAAGGAAAGAAATTACCAAAAGAATGATTAAATTGCATAACTTGAAATCGAATCGTCCAAAACAAACTAACTGCTGTAAATGATATTATGCTCTAAAATTAGTTAGGGCCGAGCACCCAAAACATAGGGTATTGATAGGATTTATGTTTTAATTATAGTAAATCCACGAACCAAAACCGCGAAGAACAGCAGAGCGAAGCCTGCGCCCGCATAGGTCAAAATCCGTTTGTTCCCTGCACCCGCATGGTGAATGTTGAAGCTTATGTTCTATTCCGCGGGGCGCATAGAAGAATAAGATATAAAGGGCTGTGCCCGCATCTATTAAAGCAATCAACTTTTTGACGTTCTACATGAATTCTTCGTGCCAATTCCTTGGCACGCATCTCGAGGCAAGCACACTTTGACTCGTTTCAGCTTGTAATGCCTTGATAACTCCCTATTACGCTCTTATAACATACCGAAAACCACGCGTAATAACCGAGGAAGCATGAAATAACCGTTATAAGCTGAAAAAATCTACTAAAAATGCTGACACGTAAACAAAACATAACCTAACACGGAAAGACGATATTTATTCAAAACAAAGCCACAATGTTAACTATTTAGCAGCAGAATTAACCGAAAAATAGGGAAAAACCCAAAATAAATAATTTGTATCTCACAAGCCTCGAGCCGATCGGCCAGGCACTACGTATACGTCACCTAGTCCGGTCGTCATCATCATTTGACATAGTCACATTCACACGTTCTCGTAATTCATGATGTAACCATGATGAATTGTGTGCCATGTCGTCTTATAAAATTGTTAATTTATTAATAGCAGATCGTACAATATTGTGTTCGCATCATTATATGTAAACTAAATTAACTAAACTGAAGCATTTCATACAATTCACTACATTCACGATGTTCACTATAATTTAAGTTCATATCCAAGCATCCTAAATTCTGTATAAATCAATTTCTTATTCAAGCATTCGAATGAATTATTTGTTCACATTTTATGCTCGAAAGCTACTATAAATGCGGTCGACATCAGCTTCATTTCTTCAAAATGTGCGTTAGTCTATGTGTTTTATTGCTTTATTAGAACGTTAACATGTTTTAATATATATTCATGAAATGTTAACTTAATTAATTGCTTGACTTTTTCAAAGAAATCAGTTTTTAGGGCGTGTTTACTACAACTTAAAATCCGTTCAGTTCAGCTCAGCTCTGCTCAGCTTAGCACGGTTCAGTTTAGTTCAAACTAGTTCAACTCTTCTCTTATTTTGCTATTCAATAACCCTTGACAAAAATATTTTTGTTCAGGATTAAAACGGACATATGTAAGTTATAATTCGAAGTCGTGCTAAGTACCACAAGACATTCGATACCCGGGTGCAAAAGGTACGTGGTGGTTGTTACCTTCGGCGTGTTTAAAATAATACACTTGTAATATGCATTTGAACTGTAAGGCATTTTTGTAACCAAAGTTCAGTTTATAGATTTTGATAAAAGACGTGAAGGTTAAAATGTATGTTACTTTAATGGCATGACTTGGTAAAATGTATGTACTACTTTATTATTTTTTTGTTATTTAAAAGGTCGCTCAAAACTTGTCATTTTTGCTGTTAGTGACTTGGTAAACTATCAATGTGACATGATTAAATGAAGAAAATTATTTGAGGCGCAAAAATTTAGGTCCAAATATCCTTAGACATTCTCTATGAATTACACTATAAATACTTAGTTGTATACAGAGAACACCCAAAATAAAAAATGCCACCAAATATAAAACCCAAAAGACATCATTTCGACATCCCATTTGCTTACATTCGCCTACCGAAGTTTATCACACCATTGTGTCCTACACAAGATGGAGAGTCTATTGTTCAATCATTTTCTTCCAACCTAGCAACATGTCCAACTAAAACAAACAATTATACATTACTTGATACTACGAAAGGACTGCAATTGGGGTATATCTTTGACCACAAGTTGGAAACTGAAGGGTGTGTAAGAATTGTGATTCTGAAGGAGAAAGACATCAACGACCTTATCCTGGACCCAACCAAATTCGGGAAAGACATAAGCAACATCATTTGCTTCAAGCCTGATGGTAATATTACCCCATCTTTTATTCCTGATTTTTCAAACCTTGCTTTAGTCCCTAAGAGCATGAAAGTTTTTTTGAAATGGTCTATATCAGTAAGCAAAAACATCCCTTGGTTGTTAAAGTGTTTGTGGGTGTGTACTAGCCCTATTTTGCCTGCACAAAGAAATGTTTGTAACTTAAAATTGGGAAAAATAACAATGAATATATTTAGTTATAGCAACTACCTACAACTAATTCATGTAAAAGTTGCAAAACAGAGTGTTGTTAAGTTGACACTCAGTTGGGAGCAAGTGTCATCCAATTTCCTTGATGGTCATAAATGCAGTACTATCCTCGAATCGACATTGGACTCAACACCGTATGTTGATATGGATTATTAACGTGTAGGCAATACAAAATCTATAGTTAAGTTTTTGGTGTGGAATTGTCGTGGGATGGGGAGGCCGTCTTTCCTTGGCCATCTTTCGCACCTACTGGAATCACACTTGCCTGATGTAGTGTGCTTGGTGGAGTCCCGGATTATAGCTGCATTGCTTAATTGTTTTGTTACACCGTTCAAGTTGTATAGGTCAGTTGTCGTGTCATCTCAATATTGCTATGGTGGTATCGCTTTTTTGTCTACACATAATGAAATCCAATTTGTGACTACAACAAAGGATGACAATATGATAACCGGGACAATTAAGGGCAGGAGGAAGTGGCATGGCGTTAACAACCACAACATATGAATATGTGTATAAATAGTGACATGTCAATATCGACTCCATAATCGTTAGCCATCGTTACCCCTTTTGCACATCATTTGCCTATTGACAAATAAGGTGTAACAGTGAAGGTTGCTTTTGTCTATTACCATGATTACATGGATATGTAAGTGCAAAGTTATATATGGCTATGTGTAATGTGTGGTAGTATGTAGAATAAAGTTGTTAAATGGATGGGTACTACCATGCATATGATTATATTTTGTTGTGTGTTTAATGTGTGTTTACTAATTGTATTAAGCACTAAAATAAATACGTTAGTGACTTGTTATTTGTTATCTGTGCCTTGATTCAGTGAATGGTTACTTGGTGAAGAAAAAATTACCTAAACGATAATGAAGATCTAGTTAAAATAATTTCGGACCGTGCAAAACCTACCAATGTGACGAAATTGATAAAGATTCAAATGATTTACCATTGTCACTTCATTAGCAAGACTCATGATGGCGTTCTCAAGACCTTAACCGATAAAAACCTTTTTTTAAAGAAAGTGGAATAACCCTTCATGACAACCAAAAGAGAGAACCCAACCTTTTCAAGTAAGCCATGAAAGAACATCAAGTCCATTTGAAGACAAAGAAGATACAAAAGACTGACCGCAGTGGCGGAAAGGCATCGATTTCCTAAAAATAAGGCCCCATAGTCAGACTTTCTTCCTGAGTACGCGATTTAGATTACTGAACATGGAATATTACCTGAAACCAATAGAAAGCTGCATTTCTATTCGACTTTAATCAATGTAGTGTTAATATTATACAGAAATGGTACTTAAACAATCATAACCACCAACCACGTAATGCAAGGAATTATAAGAAAATACGTCAAACTTGCACTAATATTACAGTTTGGAAATTAATAAGCTATCATCATTATCATATCATCTGAACAATGGAAGACATTCGTAGAAACAAAATGGAAGCTAACGGTAGTAGTAGTAGTGTTGCCGAAAATAGTAGTTGTGCATGGAAGGCCATAAATACTGCACTTTTCTTTTAATACGGCGCCTATCATGATATGATAATTACATAATTACAATGAAATGCCAAACGAAAGGAACGAAATGGAAGGCAACCATTGTTGCAGAAATAATCCCTACCCTACCCCGTTCAAAAGCGGACTTTGTGTCATATTTACAATGCAAGGTATTCCTAACAACAAAATGGAACCCAATGAAACCCAACAATAGTAGTGGTGCCCAAAAAATTTCCACACTGCCAGACCGGACAATGTCAATTTCCCTAAAATGGACAAAGTTATGGTGGAACAAAATATTTACATTGTCCATTAATTACAACCAAAATAAACAATATTAGATTGTTTTGCTGAAATGATTATCCTACATCAACTGTCAGTACCGATAAACTTGTCAATAGCTTTATGAACATCATGTTGCAACTCGTTGAAACCATGCATTAAGTCATCATGGAGCAGCCACCACCTTTCTTCCTCAATCGTGACCCTCTGCGAAACATCAAACATAACATATCGACTCATAAGCAGTATAACAAAATTGACCAATCACACATTTGGTAAGAGACGACCAAAATAGTTAAACCTCTTTGTTAGCCAAAGAAACAAAGCTGTTGTCTTAACATGAAATAAGAGACGTGTTAGTAACAACACCGGTGACTTAGAGGTGCCAATTACAATGTGAAAGAAGATAAAGGGTTTGACATTATGCTCCACCCACTGCAATCGATTATTAATAAACTATGAAATTAAAAAAAAATTAGTAAATCTACACTAGTAAAAAATTAAAATCAAGTCATGCCCGACTTAATAGAACATGCAACATCACTATTGAAAGTTCAACAAATCCTTAGTAAAAATAGGAATGTTGAGTCTCCAAGACAGTAATATGGGGGGCTGTAGAATCTGCACAGAACTAAGAACTAAGCAAATTCCCCTGACAGGACTTCATACATAGAATCAGCGCAGGCCTTCTCTTATCATGATCATAAAACCCATATTAGAGCCATTAACATCATTTACATCAATACATATGTAGGCAAAGTCACAGAATTTCATAAACAAACTATAAATTTAAGCACATCATAACAAGGATAGATTAGATTAGAACAGAAGGCTTCCTTTCATTAACATTATCGTGTCACATGCTTTTTTACTCTGCAATGCTATGTTTTTGAGCTCATCATCTTGGCCTGAACTGATTTCAGGCAGACTTAACACAATATTCCATGCCCAAATTTGACCAACACTGGTATAAAATATATTAATATTTGTTGCCTATGATCACGTATACAACATTTTTTGTAATCAATGAACTTCATTTGCCAACAATTGATGATTAGATAATAATTTTGTGCACCACCACTTTGAAGCGTGGTTTTAAGGGAAAGATTCATTACACGTTTTAAAAGATTTATAACCCACTAGGTTACATCATTTAGGCGTTTAGAATCATATACATTCCTTACTGAGTTATCGTTTTAAAAGAAAAATGATTAGAGCTTCAAGAATACAAGAATTCTATTTGTATGATATGAATTTGTACTGCAAGCTGCCAATAGCTCAGGCTCACTGGCACAACACCAGCCCTAGCTAACCCTCATTCTATCATGTCAAACATCATCATTGTTACCAACCTCTCACAAATCATAATTTCCAGCTTTTATAAAATAAATTTCACAAAGAACAACAAAGAAGGTGATAAAATGTCCACCGTAGATTCGTTAAACACCTTTTTGTAACCTAAACGAAATAAAAAAACAGATCCAGATAATCACAGTAACTGACAGAGTGAAATACAGACATGTGGTCACTATGTATTTATCTAACGTCTCATCAGCAAAAGCTACTTTGCCTGAGATACTATAAGCCAAGCAAGATATACAGGAGAGTACGGAAGTTAAAGTTCTCAATCAGAACCCTTAAGGCAAGTTGCTGACAGAAAAGCTATTGCGGCTTACGGTTTATCTCAAAGCATTCAATAAAGAGTTTGTGTGAAAGCAAAAAAACAATACCACAAAAACTCTTAATTCAGACTACAACGAGAATCAATCAGTTTATACAGGCCAGTAAATCAATATACAAACTTCCTTCTAATCATTTAATATGCATCACTTTATAAAATGGATGTATCAAATAAGTTTTTGGTCACTAAATACAGTCTATGTCTCTCCTATCACACAAGTCTCCTTATTTCTTTCTCTATCTCTCTCTTAACTAAAAAAGTGCGACAAAGTCTGGTTGATGGGCGAGGGGGGGGGGGGGGAATGATGCCACTAAATAAATACATAGGAAGCATATGGTATATCAGCACATGAAATCACTATTGACCATATATTCACACCTAACATATGTTGACTCAGCCCCATATTAATTCATGGAAGTACTAAACCAAAATCACTAAGTCGATCCAAATATAGTGTTTCTTTATCGTTTTTTCATTCAACCTATTGTAAATATTATCACCAGTTCTTTACAAGCACAATCCCATCTTGCTAATTTTTTTACTAATTTTTGAGGGGACCTCATATATTCAATACAACCAAATTGTCACTACTTTCACACGCAAACTAAGCCGTTGACGATTAAGGTTTCTTTCTGTTATCGCCTCTTTATACCTTTTGAAGCCTTTGTAGGTGCGTAGTAGTTTCCAATGTCATTGTGAGTGATCAGTGTTAGTGACCTATAGCAATATTTTATTGGGTAGTCTATGCTCCTTCTTTTTTTCCCTAATCACATTTGAAGCCTTTGTAGGTGCGTAGTAATTTCCAATGTCATTGTGAGTGATCAGTGTTAGTGACCCATATCTATATTTTATTGGGTAGTCTATGCTGCTTCTTTTTTTCCCTAAACACATTTGTTATTGACTACTGCAATCTTATCTAGTCCCTTTGGTTATCATTTATTCACTTTGGTAGAATGATGGTGTTTCAGTTAGGTTTATGGTTTGTTTGGCTTATTTCAACCTGTTTGTTACGCTATTTATTTATTTTTTTTTGTACTCAAATTAAAAGCATCAAAACACACCTCTGTAAATGCCTTTGTAAATTCATTAGGACACATAAATCCACTTATATAGAACGCTAAAAAAGTTACATCTTATTAAACAATGGAACAACATGCTGTAAGAGATAAGTATTGTGTTTAGAGGTAAGTTGTCTTACTAGTACAAATTGAGCCTGAATACTTTCTGCGCATGCTTTAATTGCAACCAACATTCTGACACCACACTTATTCCTATAAAGAAGCTTGAGCATTTTAGTACTGACACATTGTTGACAAAAGTACATGTCACTACATAAAGTACGAGGTGTCTTACCCACCAAATTGATGATCCTCCATCGACAACGCTGTTATGTCCCACGTCATTAATTGACCCATTTGCCATCCCGAATCAACACTTCTCAAGAACACGTCAACACCTTCCAACTACAATAAACAACAAAAAGACGGCATAAAACAACCACACCTATTCATAGACTTTAATTATAAACCACCAAACAAAATGGATCATAGCAGGTTCTGATAGCAGGTTCACTTAAGGTCAATCGACGACAATTAAAGTCGATTAACCTATAACAACCAAGCAAATACATACCATATTAATGACAGTCTGTTTATCCTTCACAGCACCACCTCGTAAGCTAAGTGAGTCAATAACCCAAACCGAATTATTGTTAATAGATACACACACGTACCACCAGTGATATTCTTGAACCACCAGGACAAAGATCTAAAAAAAATAATGACAACAACAAATGCTAAGATAACAACAACAAATGCTAAGAAATTGTTTAGATATGCCTGATTGAACTACTGAGAATCAAAAAAGCTTACAATAGTACTGCATTGAACATATTCGATTTAATGTTCTCAGGTAACGCCTTAGCAGCTATCCGGCACTGCTTCGCTACACTTTTACAGTCATTCAGATTTCCGTTCTGAACTGCCTGTGTCACACGAATCTGTAATTTTTTTTTAAATTCTAATGGAAGTCAATGATGGGATACCATATGAAACAAGCTTTAAACTATATTCATAACAATCTTAACCTCCACCATACATAGCTACGTTATTCTATCTTTATTTCTAATTGTATCTGGTTGTTTTGTGATGAATTAAATGGTGACTTTTTGGAGTATTTTTAAAACTGAACCAACTAGAATTGGTGTTTACTGGTCAAACTACCAGAAACTTTAGTGGTTACTATCAGAACTTTCATCCCCAACAGAAATTTGATACTCATGCGAAACTACATTCCCAATTTTATATGTACACCTCTATCAGTCATTAAGTCTATTGCTAGTTTGCTACATATTATTCTGATGTAAAACGAATGACTTTGGAGTGTTCTGAAATCTGAGGCTACCATTATGGTGGACTTTTGAGTGTTCTCAAAAGTAACTGCAGTTATGCTCTGCCAATAACAACATGAACTTCCAATATAATCGTATGCTAAAACTGTCATGTACTGCGCTATACAAAAAAAATAGAAGCCAAAGGAAAGAACAATAAAGTAAGGTGATCAGGGCTGTAAGGTGCTATGCATGATAACCCAAAAGTGTTTTCACCCAAGTCCGGTGTTTATCATACAACTGAAGTCTGATACAGTAAACCCCATGAAACCATGAGAAATTACTTTTGATTCTATAATGACAAAATCCGCATGAAATTCACATAAGGAAAATATATATCTCATTCAACTTCAAGTGTACCTCAAAAATATCTATCCCCCCAAAAAATTTCATACCAGTAACATAAACTCAGCAATCACTGCTGCTTTCGTTATCTTTCTTTCCATGGACAAATACAAGCTGAAGACACAGGTTGTGATTTGCTTTTGAGAGCAGTGTAGGCAACAGACCACCAAATAAGTGAAACATGTGACACGGAGTGGGCGTTTTCATTATACGGGAAGAGATCAATTTTCAGAGGATAGCTTTTTTCTTTAATTAATGTTAAACTAGTTCATAACCCCTAAAGCCAAATTCAATAATAATCATTGTGTTCTCATTATGTTCTAACTTAGTAAGATGGTGAGGGGGTTGACTGAAGTTCTGCAAATGAAGCTAACCGCAAATTATATGACTTAAAGGCTCAAAACTGAAAATTACTAACCGCAAATGTGGGATCCATCATTAGTCTGATACTACGGCCTTCATAAGTAGACCTCCAGATCTTTGTGTACAAGGACGCAGCAACTCGAACATACTACAATGTGAACACAAAGTCAATTAAGTTATTAACGAAAACAAAAAATAGGGGAAAAAATCAAAAATTGTTCCTTACATTGTTATCAACTCCGGGAGTGTGTGGAGACACGACGGAATAGCAACTCAACAGATTTCCATACATACCGTTACACAACAACACTGGAATATTGTCCCTACCCCGAATTCATTCACAAGGTTAGTTTAAATTATAAGTAACAGCAACACCATAATAAACTAATAAATAACAAAGACTACAGAATAGAAGTGAATTTTAATACATACTGTACTGCAGTGACATCATGCTGCTCCATGCGGTCTTATACATCTGACCCTGCTATCAGAACAAACTGCCTCAGTTTCTTCATCAAACTGAAATTAGGCCGACGAAGGGGATGAACAAAGTTAATATCCAATAATTGAGGGGTTAGCCTTTTCGGCCTCCTTCGACGACTTGTGTTCTTCACCGAGTAAGGAACAACAGCGTTTGACGACTCCGCAGGAGAACCCGGTTCGTCTCCACTTTCACCAGCATTTAAGTCTTCCATCCATTTATCTTGATCACCAACATCCTTGGCACCATCATTATTCATGAATGCATTAGCCTTTACATTCTTCAACAACTTCCCCTTGTTATGGTTCTGTTGTTTCAGTGGCTGATTCTCAGCCTTTTGCGAACAACACTCTTCATTATTGGTAGTGTCAAGATTGCAATCTCCTGTGTTATCAACCTTGTCACCACCTTCTTCTTCCTTCTCACCACCTCCTAACCCCTTGTCAGCACTGTCACAACTCTCCATACTATCTTTTCCGTTGTCTCCATGTACATCATGTTTGTTAACACATGATGTTTCTTGCTCCTGCCCATGTGGATTGCTCAGCTCAGTCATCCCTTCCAATAAATTCTCAAATGCTTCACTATTCATTTCTCCCAAACCTAACCTATCACTAAAATTAATGTTACTCAGAATACTACCCTTAAGATGCTCATCATCATTAAACATATATTTACAAGACTTGTCAGGCTGCACATACAAAGGGTCACATGGGCTAAACATACGAGAAGACTCATTACAAATATTTTCAACAAGGTCAGACAACGTACGTGTGCCCTCTTAACCCTTAGGGAAAGAAAATCCAGGCGGAGTATGAGGACTGTCGGCACCATCGGGAGCTGACTGGATAGGAGCGTCTTTCGTACACTCCTCCTTCGTACACTCCTCCTGTATTGTTTCCATAGGCACCGCCTCCTTCAAATTGTCCTCTCCTACAACCGAAGCACAACCTTTACCTCTGCAAATATTCATCTTCTGACGTTTCCTTATGTGGGGATTTGAATTATCAGGAGGTCCTTTTCTTCGAGAACATGTACCAACCTCCTCAACATAAGCATCAGCATCGGAAGGGTTTATTGTCACTCCCTTTGGGACATTACCAACTCCAACATCACCATCATCGTCAACATTGGGACATTGTCGAAAAACTTTGAAGGCAACCCTTGTCACCTAATAAAAAGGTAAATAAACAATATATTCAAGTTAATAATTTGAAATACAAAAATATAAAACACTTAAAAAGTACTCTGAAGGAGTTATATACATATAGGCCAATTTTACATTGTAAGACAGAATTTTTTAAATAACAACGAAAGTAGTTCAGTTCAGAAATGGTATTTAAATTTTGAGTTGTTCCATAAATGTAAGCCTAATCTCTAATAATTTATCTCGGACTTCTAATGACTTCACGGCCCTTTAACAACAAAAGTTTTTATCATGTCAATACCACCACCTTATATATGATATCATATAGTAAAGTAAAGATAATGTATTAAAATTAATAAAAATAAAGTATTAAAATACTATAACGTTAATAACAAGTGTGCTTTGGGCAAATTTGAATATATTACAACCTAAAAAAAATCGTTCTTCTCAATCAAATTTAGTGGGCCATCTCACCCACAAAAAAGTGTTTTAATATATTATATGTATTGTATTTCACTCCAAAATATATATTTTCACAAGGTGGTGTGATGGACAAATATATGTTTATATTAACAAACATAAAGAGTTGTCGTGGTGTAATCCACAAAATAAATGGCGATTCCAATTAGTGTTCATGCGAAAAGTAGAAAACTTATATGCATATAGTAGACTATACAACTTTTGTGTGTATGTGTGACAAATAAGACGGTGATGGAAGTCAAAGGACACAACATACAAAGCAAAAAAGTTATATGCATATAGTACACTACATACCATTTAAAAATTTGAAGTTCACGAAGTAACTTACTCTTTCAAGAAACACATCATCGGCGGCCGCTACAGGTTCTACAGAATCCCTTGAATCATTAGGATGGGGATTTCCATAAAGACACTAAAATATAAAACAAACATGAGTGTTACAAAAATCACTACAGCCACAAAAACGCAACCTTGAAAAACTTATCTATAACACGACAGTACTAACTCGTAGATGCACATAATCATAGTGACGTGGTTTGTTTTTCGGAAGATCATCATATTTGGCTAGGTTAATAGCATCATTGTTCCATGCTCTAATAGGAGGAAATACATTCCATTGTACAAGCTCCCTGTCTAGCCTGTCAAGATAATAGAGCTGCACCCAACAAATGAATTACAAAATTATTCAACGCACAACAAGTGTTTCAACATAATACACTATACTCAATCGTTTTACATATATGTAGATCTAAACAAATATCAACAGCTAAATGTTATGTTTATTTTAGGTAAATTCAGATCAACATAGTGGGTGCACATTGCTTTTCAACTACTTATTACATAAATGTACATATATGTGCAGGTGTATATTGCTACATATGGTCTCTTTCAAAAGCTTTTTTTGTGTCACATTTTCAGCTATATAGCATAAGTAAACTCCAACTCGCGTCTTTATATTTTCATGTTGTCCTATAGTGTCATATGATACTTTACAGGTACAACTAGTATAAAGCCCAAGTACCATTGTATACTTGATTTAAAAAAAAAGGTTGCTGTAATTGCAGCAACATTTAAGAAGAATAAAATCTTGCAATATCATAATTAAACAGTCAGTGTGCTTACCAATACATCAATTATTCAAGTGTACTAAAAAACTTATTACTTACCACCAGGAAAAAAAAGCATCCACCAGCTCCCTTCGCATAGCCACATTCATAAAACTTCTCCGCAAATAAACGGCCAGCATCCATCAAATGCTCCAACACAAATGAACACCAATCATATTGCACCGTCTCAAAAACTAGTGGTAAGGCTACAAAGAACTTAGTCGCAAGACGAGGACTGGTTGTAGGGGCCAACACTTCTGCCATTGCTAGTATCAGGAACCCGGTCTTGAACTCCAACTCGTCCTGTTTATCCTCTTCTTACCAACATTCTCTAGCAAGATCTTCATACACCTTCGACACGGGCAAATACTTCTGACCTTTATCAGTCAATTTCCCGTATTTTCGTAACAAATCATTCACAACTTTCTGGACATCAACACTTGCATCTTCAACCTTTCCCATAGGAACTTTTTTCTCCCCCATAGGAAGGTCAAGCACCATATTCACTTGATCAGGCTTCAACAAATATCGACGTTTTGCAGACATTACTAAAGACTGTCGTATTGGATCAAGCCTTGTTAGCAATCAATAACAAAGATGCCTGGGTAACCTTTTCCCCGCCAAGAAAAGCAATCCTCCAAACCCCATCTCATTCACCCACTTCCTCTCAACATTACCAAATTGGAAACCAAAGCACCTAAACTCTCCAAACGACAACACATGTTTGGTTGCTTTGCCCCACAATTTTAATGAAAGGTCTTTAACACCTCACAATTCAGTTTGACACGGCCACCTACGGTTGAATCATCATCCTACACATTTGCATTCCTTGTGAGAGACCACACACATGAAAAAATTATCAAACCCACTTCAACAACACGGAACCTTTTATTGCTTGTACATGAATAGCATACCAAATACAAATAATGACACATATCAAATACATGTCATGGTCTTTCACGCTTATTCTCCTCCTTCTCTTACGTGTCTGCATTTACAAAAAAAAATTGTTTGTCATAAAAGAGATCAGACAAGTATACACCGTATCCTTATTGCTTGTGCTTACACTTTTCTGCCTTGAGTATTCACAAACTCACATAGAGATAATGATGTGGTGCCAACAATAAAGAAGTAAGCAACGATAACTGCGGGATCAAAAACGGTAATAAGGGGTAGCATCAATACGGAACCTTTATTCATTTAAATCAAAAACCACCAAACACAAGTTTCTCCAAAACATATAAGACATTGAAACTTAGGTGATCTTTACTCGAACAACAGTTTACCATTATCCGTTGAAAAATCCCCAACAAAACAAAACTTCATGCACTTTTTAAACTTTAACACACTAATCCTTAGTTACTTAAATTGGACCTCTTATCTATGATTAACACTCATTTCCTCCATTAAGTCACTTCAATTTATAAACCGATATGATAGGAAAAACTCAAGTATATCACAACTAATGCTCAACCATTGATCAATTAACGTACTGCTAATCTAAGCAACAATTAAAAAAACTAACCTTCTTAATTGTTTCCACATGTTCTTCCTCATGTTCTTCATCTTGAAAGTCCTCATCAATTCCCTCATACTCTTTTAACTTATTCTGAACATATATGAAGATAACATTCAACATATAATAAACACAAGGATAGACAAACACAACAATTCAATAATAAACAATACACATACCTTCTTAAAATTCTTGCGCTTCCCCCGTTCCGGCATTTTAGTTTAGATTTTCCTAACCTATAAAATATACACTAATATCATTATGATCACCAACTCAGTTTTAAGACAAAGACAATTCACAATAGCTGTTGTTGGGCTAATCTCAGTTTTAAGACAAAGACAATGTACAAATTTGAAAAAAACAATCCCACATTTACATTATATCAAAATTTTGCATGAAGCCAAGAAAAAGAAATCATTGTTTCATACATATATTCATTATTCGAATATATTACAAGAAGCCAAGAAATTTTGACTTCTGTATGACAAATATATCCAACATAGATATATCTACCAAGAATGAACTTCAAATATATCTACCAAGAATGAAATTTCTTCAGAAGCCAAGAAATTTGGACTAATGAGCTTTCGTATTTGATAATTCATTTCCTCTACTTTAAGATTTGGCACCATACACATTGTAAAGGAAGAATAACGTCATCAATACAAACATCCTAGTCTTATGATCAGATTAAACCAAAAACAGCATAAAGTCATGTGATGACTTTTCATCAAATTAGAGTGCATTGTAATTTTAAATCATACGCTAGAATCATGGTCAAAAACAGTAATTTGATGAAAAGTCATCACAACATAAGAAGGTATTATAAGCTACATGCACCTTACACCTATTATGTCCTAAGATGATAGTACATGTGGATAAATAGTCTTGGGCTCCAATGAAAATTTATAACTCATTTATAGTTAAGATTTTATCCATATAATAAGCAGATTAAGTTTGAAACAAAATTTATAACAAGGTTGGGTCCAATGTAAACCTATATTTAACTATTCACTCAACCCATCCAATGTCTGCATAAACCCGACAAGACTCGTTTGACAGCCCTAGTTAAGGCTTAACGGGGTGATGGAGGAAGGATTTCTGCAGTTTTCACCTAAATCAATGACAGAAGCTAACTTTAACAACAAATGTTATTTCAATGTGAACAGCAAATCCCAGATTAAGAGATAGATACCAGCTAAATAAATAAAATGGCCACAAACGCATACCTTTTAATTCATCGAACCATAGCATTTATTTGTCGAATTAATAGAACAAGCTAGGAAATTTTGCCCAAGATTAAGAGTACATTTCAACACTAGCTGTACTACTATGCTTAAAGTTGATGATATTTCACTCAAAGGGTGTAAATGAGAAATACATATGCTGTGTAACAAATATTAAAGATCAAAAGAAACGCAGAATAAATATTCAACTGAAACACTTATTCACTAAATAAATAATCAATTCACGATCATCATAATAATCAAGTCACTACCACAACATAACCATGTCATCACCATAACTTAACTAATGTAACTTAAGTTTTCTAAATAAATCTAAATTCCATTATTAACTTACTTTTGCACAAAATACAAAGTCTAACTTAAAAGCCCATAACTCCATTATTACATTAGTAACATTAGTCACAAATCAAGTCCCACAAACAATCAAGTCACTGCCACAATAAGTCTCATCACTGAATCCGATTAAAGAAACTATTAGTTAACAATCAAGGGTATAACATGCAATGCAATAAAACACTATTAAACACAATTAACCACTATTACTACTTCAAAAATAGATATTTTGTAAGAAAACACTTTTACCCCCTAATTAAAGCTATGATTAACGAGAATTTGATTCTCTAGTAAGAAATAGATATTGCTTAGTGAAGTCATACATTTGTAACTCATTTAAGTCACAATTCAACCCATTTAACTCTAGAAAATTTGAATTGCTTGGTGCTAAAATAAAAAGGACTCAACTCTTAAGTACATCCTAAAATTAGGCTAAATGACGTAAATTTACAAACTTCTCATATCCAAAAACGCATGCATGTATACCTAATTAATCAATAACGGATTCGAATTTCAATTAAATAACCCAAATCAACAACATCAATTCATGATGATGGACATACCCAACTACAATTGCACCAACTCAACTACAACAAACATAAATAAGGTTGATGATGATGAAATTGACAAGGACATACCTTATGAGTTACGCGCAAATTTACTCGAACACCTCCATATTTTCGCACGAAAATGGATTGAGGGAGAACAATAGTATATTTTTTGAGATCTTAAAGGGAAACAAACCAAATGGAGAAAGAGGAAAAAATTTACACAAAAACGGAGAAAGATGATAGTACAAATAATTTTTAAATCAGAAAAAATAACAATGAGTGAGGGTGAACTTTTTCAGACAGAGGGAGAAAGATGATAAAGAGAAGAGGAGAGAAGATGATAAGCTGACAGTAGAAAGTGACTGACCAAATATATGTTTTTTTATTCAGAAAAGCAAATTAAATTTTTGAATTTTGAACAAAGCTACCAGCCCACATAATTCTTCACTCTCACGTGTGAAGTTAAGCAAATTACCATAACACCCTCCTCTGTACACTATTGTGTCCAGGCATCCTTTGTACCAAACTAGTCTCCCCATAACCCTCTTCAAAATCCCAAAATGACTAAATGAGTTGAACCTTATTCTATAATGCTCCAAATTATTCATCAAAATGTACTTTTCTTCCTTTTTTTCCATTGGTTTAGATAATGATAGATAAAGAATTTAGGGTTTTCCTACGTTATGCTCATGAGGTATTGGGTTTTCTACATTGTACCCTCCTAAATTAAAACTTTTACATGGTGCTCCTAAAGTTCATTAATTTATTAAGCTATGACCTTTTTGTTAAAATGTCACAATTTCAATCTCAATCAAGGCTTATACGTCTTTGCTCATGACCCATACTCTTCCATTTTTCCTTGCAATTAACAAGCATTATGTCTCAATCAAGAAATAATTATCAAGAATTTAATATTCATTTAACGACAAGGTCATGGCCTACTAATTTAATGAACCTCAGGGGCACCATGTGGAAATTTTAATTTGGGAGAGCGCAACGCAGAAAACCCAATACCTCAGAGGCACCATGTAGAAAAACCCAAGAATTTATTTACAACAATAGTGACAAAAGCTCACATTCAGGCAGTCGCTTTCAATGATGGCCGAACTAAAGCTTGCAGTTAGAACCACCTTCCAAGTAGACAACCCCCTTTGCTTTCGCACCTCCTCTTCTCAACGCGCAAGGATCCAACCCCCCCCCCCCCCCCCCCCCC
>PYUH01000097.1:134544-166754 GCA_016808085.1 Suaeda aralocaspica
ACCCCCCCCCCCCCCCCCCCCCGCGCACGCGCGCGCACCACACACACACCCAACCAACCACTTGGTTACCTCAAAAACTTGCACCTTCATTTAATCGGCTAGATAATGAAGCTCGTGTAGGTTTTGCCTTAATGCATGTTCACCAACCACTCAGTTACCAAGAAAACCTGCACCTTCATACAATCGGCTAGATAATCATGCTCGTGTAGTTTTTGCATTATGGCATGTTCACCATAAGAAGACTTTCACTTTTGGAGGTAGGATTAGACTTTAAGTCTTGTTCCAAAGTCAAGAACTACAATACAAAGACGATAGTTTCCCCAGTCCCTAAGGACCTTAGTATACCACCACAAAAAGCGTAGCGTAAAACCCATCCTTTGAATAATGCCCACATTAATGAGCCCACCACGTCGTGTTAACTCAATGGCATCGAAAAGATGCAATCAACTTCGAGACCAATGCTAGGTAACTAGGTCTTCTGTGCAACTTGTCGCATACTCAATTGATGGTGCAACACAGACTCCGCATGCTTCCAAGAAAATTCTCCAACCATCAATTCATCTAACGAATTAGGCGAGGAGAGAAAGGAAGGTAATAAATTTTTCTTTAAAAGTATATATCACAAAAAATATTATTCTAAACAATAAAATAAAAACATCAAAATTTATATTTTTTATTTCTCTACACATAGAGTCTCATATTGATATAGTTTTATATCATTAAAATTTTGACCCTATACAAACATTGAATAATCCCTTACACAAAATATTCATACTAAGTAACTTTCATACAATATACTAGGTAGCTCCTACAACAACTAATGGGTAGCTCATTATTAAAACAAGTAACCCCTTATGACAAGTAACCCTCATTCATAATTCAAATGAGTAAACCCTATACTTTGTTGGAAAATTTAGAGAATATGAATGATTAAATCCAAGTTGTTTGCTTGATTTACATGGATATGGTGAGGTAAATCAAGTAAACATGAATATAGATTTATAGAAGCGAAAATCAGCAAAAACCAAAAAGTTTAAAGCCTCGAGACAGAAGAAAGTCGCATCTCGCGATAGAATTAGTCGCGGCTTGCGACTGGTGCTCGCACCTCGCGACCTGGGAGCAGGTCTAGCAGTTTTCTGGTGGTTTGCTACTTGTTTTGATTGTTTTGCTGATTTCCTTTGGTGCCTTTTGGCTTCTATATAGATATATACTATATATGTGTTGGATTTTCTCTATATTTTTTATGCACGTTAGAAGTTTTAACAGATTTTCTCTCAAAAAGTTCATTATCACAACAAATAAAATTCTGATTTTCATTGAACATCAATCATAGAAAGCATGATTGTTGTTGTTTTCTTCGTTGTATCTCAAAGGTAAATTTCGTGAACCCGTGCTTTCTTGTAGGGTCGAAATATTGTTTTTTGGAAAGTGATTACACGCCTCGAAGGTTTATTATATTCGGCTTGTTGTTCATCTTTGTAATCCTTGTATGAAAGCACCATAATTTCTAACAATCAAAAAGCAATATCTATTATTTGCAAAGATGACAACATAAAGTGTTTTGGTCATAAAACTCACAAGTTCGAGGGATTGATTTTCAGTGTTGGAAACCCCGAAAATTATGGAAGAGTACAACTAGAGGAAGGAGATTAGGCATGAAAAAGGTATTCTTGAAAGTTATAATGATTGGTTTTCTCAAATTACAAATATGATCGAAGACTTCTAAGTAAGAAGTTTCTTAATTGTTTCATGTATTAATAATTTAAGTTTAGTTATTAATTGATAGTTTCTTCTTTAGATTATAATCATGTTGTCATATATTTATCAAATTTCATTGATGAAGTTATGATTATAATTAGAGAAGTGTAATCATGCATATATGCCCATTGTTGATTGGTAAAAATCATGTTAACTAACATTACTAATGTATGAACAAATTCATTGTTCACGAAATGGGTGTTAATTATACTTATTGGTAATTAGATACAAGTAATTGTTTGTAAGCCTTAATTGGCGGTTAATCTTGGTGTATGAATGTTTTATGTATGATCAAAGTATGCTTGATAGAAAATTTCATGCATGTGTTCGCAAGCCTTTCTTGCGGTTATCAATTAAAAATTGTAACACCCTGGACTTTCTTAACTTTCTACTTTATATTTTTCCGGAAAACATATTAAAAATATTATAGAATTATACTTATTAAAACTCCAAATAACAGAAAAACCAAAGTATTACCACCATCGTGATAACGGCTAAGGCATTTATCAAAGTACTACAACGGAAGTCTTAAAACCAAAACCAATTTAAAACCAAACTCCAAAGCAAGTTTCAAAACCATATTCAATTCAACATCCAAAACAAAAACCAACTTAAAAACTTTATTACATTTCGGAACCATTTATTGGCCCTTAAAAACCAAAACTAGAATCTTTAAAAATAAAACATCATCCAAATAAAGGTTAGTACTTCATAAGCAATAAAATTAAAACTACAAAGCAAGCACTCTCACTCTAGCTAGCATGAAATGACATATGCCCGCTTGTACCTGTAGCTTTTCTTATTCTAGACAACTACTCACCAACAAGTAGGTCATTGTGGGGCCAAGTCCAAGACAAAGCCATGCAGACAAAACAAACAGTCAGCAAAGCTAAGTACATAACTACTAAAGACTATGCAACCAATCAAAATAAAGTAAACATACACCCAACTTACCTTTGAAAACCTTTCACCTGTGCATAGACTCAACAAATTAATTATTATATTTAAAATTTTGGATTCTAAATCGAACGGGTTTCCTTTCCTTTAAAATCGCCCTATTGGGCATCAACTTTGGAGCAACTCCAATGAGGTATTACCTATGTCACATAAAGTGACGGGATTCCAGCGCATTAAAAATATAAAAGAGTACAACGTATTGTACCCCAATTAGAAGTCATAGATCTATGTTCCTAAAGACTCTCCCCATTGTTCATACTCAAGGTATATACGTTCCAAGAGTTTTGATGCAAATCCTTTTTCAATTTTACGTGATTAACCGGTTTAACAACGTTATGACTCACATAAAAACATGCATCAAATTAAGCAAGCCATATTGATTATCTTCAATTTAAAGTGATTCAGAAATAATCTCATGTGTGTCCTTTAATTAAACTGAACTTCCTTTACCACACATTAAATGTGAGTGGCTAACATTTACTTTCTTCTTGACCATACATTAAACTGTGACTGGCAACATGTATAAAGTAATTGCTCATGAACTTCCTTTAATCCTGGGAATAAAAATTCACAACTACCTTTCTTGTTGATTAAGTAACTAACCAACTTTAAAATAACTTCCTTTCTTTATTAATAAGCTATTGGCCAAATTTAACTGATCATAACATTCCAATTTAATCTTATAAAATTTATATGTTATTCAACGTGGAATGTCAACATAATATAAAATCATGCTTCTAATAAAACTTGTCATGCACATAAATTCATAATTTAAACATGCACAACAATATCTCATAACATAGAGGATCATCCAAGCATGAATCCTAATTCTTATGTTTGTCTTTAGTACTTACGTACCTTGTGAAATAATGGTGCTCTGCCACAACTTCTGAAAGTTGACTAATTCAAAGTTTCCTACATAATGAAAACTGAAACTAAATTAAAACCTTGTTGACTAAGTTCTACAACAACTTTAAACTAACTTCTATATTGGAAACTCGTCCAAAACATTCAAGTCTGTGGTAAAGTCAATCTCTCCTTTACGAGGCATCCCCGGAATCTCTTCCGGAAACACGTCCAGAAAGTCCCTTACTACCTCAATATCCTCGGGTTTCGCAGTCTCAACATGATCCATATCCTTCACACTACAAAGGTAAATGGGAAAACCTCTCCTCACAAACCTAGCAAACCTTATTACGGACACTATTTTGTTGTGTTTTGGCCTTCCTGCCCTCTAATAGCTCACCTTCTTACCCTTATTGATTAATGAGATCTTCTATGGCTCACATAGAATCTCAACCTTATGTTTACTTAGCCAATCCATCCCTAGAATCATTTCTAAGTCACCTAAATCAAACTCGATTAGGTTAGCCTTAAACTCCACTCCCTCAATTTCAGTAGGAACATCCTGAAATCTCTTTGAACATTGTACTTCTTGTCCTGAGGGTAACACTATTGACATATCTATTGTATCTACTTCTCCCAACACAGGCTTCAACTTTTCTAGAATCTTAGTGGATACAAAAGAATATGTTGCACCAGAACCAAACAAAACTTTAACAGGAAGAGAGTGAATAGAAAAAGTACCAGTAATTACATCTTTACTAGCATCAGCTTAACTTCGAGCCATCACATTCAGCTTTAAAAGGATCAAGAGAGTGAATAGAAGTCATCTTAGTTAAAAGGATCAAGAGAGGAAATAGTAAGTTAACTTTGTCACAAAATTTCATGACATTGAGAAAGTGCTTAAGAAGTTCAATATGAATGACAACACTCTTGTTCCAATCCATTCAATCCTATAGCATAAAGCTGTTACCTAATTAAGGTAATGTATGCATTAAGTTTGAATGTATAAAGTTATAGGATGTTTAATGTTTAGGTGAGGAGTACATGGCCGGATATTGCTATTGCTATTGGGAAGTTGAAAATATGCTAGGAGAACTAGTATGTATTATTGACAAGGTATTTGTCATGCATTAAAGTTCTTGAAGAAAAATCATAGGCTATGCAATTTGCTCCAAGGGTTATCCTTTGGTTATTAAAGGATATATACGGAATTGTAAGTGAATATCTAATAGAGATAATTCTTCTTCCACTGGATGGACATATCCTTGTGGGGGAGGTAAAAGTTCTTAAGCTTCTAAGAAACATACTTATAAAAGTAAACTCCATAAGCATTGGAGTTGATAGGCATTCAGCCGGTAAATAGGCAGAATGGCTGAGGAATCTCATATTTGAGATACTTTGTTGCAAAAGTCAATTTTGACTTTAGCAAGGGCATATATATAGTCATGAATATAAAAGTAGGCGTCATTATATGGACTATATGTGAACCAAAAATCTAGCAAATGGCATCATAAAGCATTTGCTAGAAGTATGGTTGAATGGATGGAAATCGGTTTAGATTAGGCCCTAATCAATCACAAGTAAGAAAAACTTAACTTGATGCTCAATAAGACATTGAGTCTCAAGTTCAATAAGTTCAATTCTCTTACAGTGATAATTGGGAACTTGTTTTTTCATCCAAGGTTAAGCTCCAAACTGTGATGTATAAGGTGGTATCTCTTGATTGCGCTTGGTCACACAAGCATGTTTGTTAAGAGATAAACCTATGTAAGTACGATGTTTGGCCGCTTCAAGAAGCTAGTAGAGTATAGCTTTGATGTACTTATGAATAGATACGGACACATGGCCTTAAAGTGTCAAGTAAATAATGAAAATTGGAAGTTGATGTTGTGTGTATAATATCTTCAAGTTTCCGCTATGTATTACTTGGTTCAAACGTTAATCTTCACCAAGTGGATACAAATTATTGGAATATGTATTATACTAAGTGGAAGTTCAAGTCTTTTTACACTTTCATTTATGCATGTGGTTGTTGTTGTGGTGATGATATTAATGCAAATCATATTTATATATATACTCTAAATTGGGGAGGATAGTTGGAAAATTTAGAGTATATGGATGATTAAATCCAAGTTTATTTGATTGATTTACATGGATATGGTGAAGTAAATCTTGCAAACATGATTAGAGAATAACAGAAGTGAAAAACAACAAAATTGAGAAAATTACGAAGCTTTGAGACAGAAGCTCATTGCACCTCGCGAAGAGGAAAGTCGTGACTCGCGACTGGGAAGCAGGCAAGACGGTTATCTTGCGGTTCTCGATTTTGTCTGATTTGTTGTTTTCCTTTTGTGCCTTTTGGTTCTCTAAGATATATGCTATATATATGTTGGATGGAAAATGGAAGTAACTAACTTCTCTTTTTTTTTTATTTATGCACATAAAGTTTTAATTTAGATATTTTTTCTTGAAAGTTTTTCATCACAAAATCCCAAAAATTCTAATTTTCATTGAACATCAATCATAGAAAGCATGATTGTTGTTGTTTTCTTCGCTGTATTTCAAAGGCAAATTTCATGAACCCATACTTTCTTGTAGGGTCGAAATATTGCTTTTTTAGAAAGTGATTACACGGTTCGAAGGTTTATTATATTTGGTTTGTTGTTCATCTTTGTAATTCTTGTATGAAAGCATTATAATTCCTAACAATTTCGAATAACTTGGACTAGAGTCATTATTAAAAATAATAAATTTGAAATTTATTAAGTTACAGAAGACCCAAAAAAATATGTATAATCCAAAGATCACTTGCCAAACAATTTGAGGAAAACGTTGATCAAAATATTATAACTTTTACTTGACATTTGTCGGGTAACATTTTATTAGATTTTGAGTAAAGTTACGACTTTAGTTTGCAGTTTTCCCTTTTTTTATTTTTAAAAAATAGTTATTTTTTAGCCTTGCATCACATGTTAGACTTGTTAGATCTCTTTGCTTTACTAAAACAAACAAACAATAAACATATCCATCATCAACAGTTAACATGATAATGCATTGCCTTCATTTTAAAAACTAAAAATACAAGCAAATTGGCTCAATCTCTTCTCATTAAGGACCATCATCTCATATCCCAACATAAACCAAGGTGACCAATATGGCAGATCTGCTAATACCAAGGTGACCAACTCAGCAATTGACAACTGATACAAATTACTGCCAGCACTCAACCACCAAAAAGCTTTCACTTGAGCCATGACTTTCGAATTTTAACACTTTAAGCATTAGTCGGCATCCATCTCTTCCAGCGCAGCAGTTGCTGCAGCTTTGGCTTGATCTAAAAGGTCAACAGGAACCTGAAAACCAGCAAGTGAAAAATAATGACAATTTGAGCAAGCATTATACAGAAAAATTCTAACAAGCATAAACTGTGTGAGCTATCATGGAATAAACACAAACTTGTTTTTTGCATTTAGTAACCATCCTAAAGAATCCAGAAACATAAAATATGTAAGATAAGAAACTAAACAAAATGTGTGAGCTAATCTATGGAAGAAACCCAAAATCTGGTTTCGCATTTAGTCACCATCCTAAAGAATCCTGAAAACATAAAATATGTATAATAAGAAACTAAACAAATTGCTATGGGCACAAATTGGGTCTTGCTTATCAAATAACCATAAACATTATAAAAATACAACAGCAAAGTGCTACCTCTAAAAAGCAATAAAACACACTGCGCCCAATTATCAGTCACACAAGTGAGATGCCGATTGTTGTATATAATGGGAGATGCTGAAAATGCAAGGCAATGGAGATGACAAACGAGGATTATGGTGGCAAGGGTTTTGGAGAGGATGAATGTTGCTAAAGCTTAATGGAAGAAGCCAACAACATAAGATGCTGAGGTTGCCATCAATGCATATAGTTGTGATGCAAGGCAGTAATCGTGACCAGGCAACAACTGGAAGAGGATTATCGTGGTAAGGGTTTTAGAGAGAAATAGAGGATGAATGTTACAAATGAAAGACTATTTATCCTTCTCTTTTCTTTTTGAAACCAAACAAAGACCATGATGACTTATTCATTTCCTATTTCAACCAATAAGAATGACGACATTTTTTTTATTCTGTCCGAATTCTATCCTTTTCATGATTTATTTCCCTTTCCAATAAGTAAGCCAAATACACACCAACTACACTAGAAGCAGAATTACTTTAAGACACAAACAAGTGCTCAATAACTCTCTTCCAAATGGTTGCTAGCCAATTTTAATTGGTCAAAGCGTTGATTGGTGCCTTTGGTGGTATCCATGGTCCACACCACTTCCTTTAGTAGCTCTCCATAATTGAAAACTAGTTTCTAATAAGTTAGTTAAGCTAGAGTAAATAATAATTTTTGCGGTAATTATTAAAGTTTAAATAGGGTTTGAATCAGTTTTACAGTAAAATTAAAAAGAAAATAAAAGTATCTATATGAAGCTTGTGGGAATGAAACATCATAAAATTTAAGTTAAGAAGAAGAAAAAATTGGCATAATGTGCATAAAAGAGACCTAACGGGACAAAAGGCAAGAGCGATAGATGGGTATAAACTATAGTACTCAGAAAAAGATTCCCAAATGGAGGTATTCTCATGGATAAGGCTTATAGGAATGAGGTATTCTATAATCATTTCTTGTAAATTAGTATAAAATAAAATATAGTCAAAATTAGAACAGAAAAATTTACAATTTTAGATCAATATAGATTAGGTTAAAAATTCCAATTAGATCAAACAAATTGCCCACAACCCTTAAGAAGAAGATAGATTGAAATCTTGCTACCATAAGGTTGAGGCGGAGATATTGAGGATGTAATGTTACTCACGTATGTTAATTTGAAATTAACAAGGAACCAAAAAGGGGAAGTAAAAAGGGCAATAAAAAAAGATGGGGTAGACGAGAACAACTAATGGTATCCCCATTGAGGTTTGGAGTAGTTTGGGTTGGAAGAATTGACTATTAACAAAATTTGGGCAAGTAATAAGATGCCAATGATGTGGAGAAAGAATACTATAATCCCTTTAAGACAGGGGTATGTGAAGGCCATTCAGCTAATTAGACAACTCAAAGAGAACCGAAGGACTAACAATAAGTTCTACATATAATTTTATGGACTTGGAGAAGGCATATGATAAAGTACCAAGAGAAGTACTTTAGTGGGCTTCAATAAGGAAAGGCTCTTCTAAGAAGTATGTTGACCATCTGACATTATCAGAGACATGTTTTATTATGAACATGATATTCCCTATCACAATTGGAGAAAATCAAGGTTCTACACTCAACCATTTCCTTTTGTCACAGTTATAGATAAATTAACAAGCACAATAAAGTATACCTTCTTGCATTATTTTTGCGTGTTGATTGATGGGACAAAAGCAATGGATGGTAAATTTGAATTGCACAGCAACATGTAAGAATCGCATGGTTTTAAGTTCAATAAAACAGTATATTTGGAATGCAAATTTGGCGGAAATGCAGAGCAACAAGCTCGATCATGCACGGGATGACCATTGCTCTGATATCTTTTGGTATGTAGGATCAATCATTTAAAAGGATGGTGAATTGGACGAAAATGTATCCCTATGATATAATATTCAAATCAAGTGGATGAGCTTTGATATCTCTATTGATCAAGGAAAACTTCTACCATTGTCACTATATATGGGAAATACATTAGGCTCTGAAATATTACAACAAAAGATGTATATACTACGTTGCATGTGTGGGCATAATAAAGATCAAGGAATGCTGTTTTTAAAATTTAAAGAAAAAAAAAGGTGTAGCATCTATTGAAGATGAGATGGGAAAAATCATTTGAGATTGTTAGGGCATACAAGATAAAACCAAGTAATGCAGGAGTTAATATTCTTGAAGAGAGGCAAAAAGATATGGTGGGTGAGCAGTGGAGAAACACATAAGCAAACTTGGATGGGGATGATTGTTGGAGACATGAGATCATTGGGCTTCAGGAGATCTGGAATTAATTAGGAATGGAAGGAGAGGATTTATGCATATGACTTTGGTCCTCTTACTGATTCATGTCCAGCAAATCCCACAGTATTTTGGAACTAATGTGCATATGAGTTTGGTCCTCTTACTTACTGATAGAGAGGGATGAATCTTAAAACGAAAAACAACAATCGTTGCATCTAATTTGAAGCAATCCATTTTTAGAAACTTTTGCATCTAATTTGAAACGAAGGTAGTAATAATAACACACCAGTTCCATCACTTGCACATGAACCCCTAAACAGCTAATATGTTGCATATAGCTACTATACAGTTCAAAAGTGAGCAAGCCAATAACTACCACACCAACTGAGGCTACTTTTAGTGCTGAGTCCCCAAAAGAAAAATGAACTATTCTCTTTCAAAGAATTACTTCGAAATAAAAAGGGCAAAGCATCATGATTAATAACAATCCAACCTATACTCCAGCAACATTGAAAAAGGGGTAACAAAAGATCAAGAGTTTCTGTACTGAATAAGAACTGCTACTGTTAGGAAGTAGGTTTTCAAAAAACAAAGCTTAGCCAGGCAGGGATTTGTGTTGCCATTTTCACACTTCACAATTTGGATAAACCATCCGCCACCAAAAGGAAAGATAGAAAGGAAAAAGTAATCTCGCAAAAAAGACTTGTCGCACAATCAACTAAGCAGAAAAACCATGTATCCAAAAATAACTGGCTGCCTCGCTCTCCCTCATGACCGGATAACTCAAAACAGTGAACCAGAGAAGCAAACACATCTTCACATTTCTTTAGCAGTACACAATTATTAAGCTAAAAACAAATATAACAGCAGATAGATACCGAAAACTGAAACTCATAAATGCTACACAAGTAATCTTTATAAAATTCATCTTTCAAGTACCAAAGAAATGAATGCTAAACTAATTTTGTATATTTAAAT
Source organism: Suaeda aralocaspica (assembly GCA_016808085.1). Classification (NCBI taxonomy): domain Eukaryota; kingdom Viridiplantae; phylum Streptophyta; class Magnoliopsida; order Caryophyllales; family Amaranthaceae; genus Suaeda; species Suaeda aralocaspica. Next base: position 145,057 of record PYUH01000097.1, read on the forward strand.
TGAGTAATCCATTTAATAAAAGGCAATTAGTGGATTTAAAGATAAGGATCAACAACATGATGTCCAAAATATGGTTTGGTAAATGAAGTTTAAAAAAACACCATTAATTAAAAAGTGCAATACCATCTTGAGAAATATAGTGCAGGAGATTACCTTCTGATGCTCACGTTTGGACTCATCACAAACCCAACTCAACTCCAATTCAAAAGCTTTGTCCTTTGCCTCGTCATGAACCTTGTATATACTGCATTAAAAATATGTGAAGAAATGTGAAACAGGTCAGCAATAAAGCATGAATCAAATGATTTCATCATGTAGTAAAAAGAATTTCCTATTATTAGTTTCCATCTTCGTCAAACAAGAAAAGAACAGATGCAAAATTAGCCCAGAAGAAAAGGTGGGCCTTGTAATCATTCACAAGTGTGAAAGTGTTGTCTGACATGCCAACTCATACAATGAAGTGCACGTGCACTAAAGGGCTTCCAACATTTAAAAGCTCGGAACAGTAAACCGTTTCAAGAATATATATAGCATATATTGTTATCTTTTACAATAAATAAAAAAATTAAATAAATAACTGAATAATTAAATAAACATGCGAAGAACATTCTTCATAGAGGATACATACATCTTGGCTACTTCAATGACCCCTTCTCTGCAGGTCATTTCTGAAAGCTTCAACTTCTCGATTTCCCTGATTTGAAGTTAACAAAAAAAATCACGGTTTTAATAAGACATCAAAAGCAAAGTGGTAGTCAAAACAAATGCATGATGTATGATAGGAAATGAATGATACAGTGACACATAAGCACAACTAACATGCATATCTTAGAAGAAAAAAGAAATCAAAAATAAGAAATAAGAAACAAAACAAAACAAAATAAAATAAAATAAAAGAGACACGAGACAGCACCATAAATTAAAATGGCATTTCTCCTCATCTCCAATCCACTCCATTATTACTTCAGTAGTTAAAACATAGATAGATTAGAAACTAGAAATTCACCATGAAGAAAAATACAATATAAAATGGGCAGCTCTAATCAGCTGTATGATGACAGTTGGTTCCCATGAAGTCTGCAATGAAAGAGGAAAACACCCTCATAGGCTCATAGCAGGACCTATAAGGATCCTAGGTCTCCTAAAGTAAGATGAACTAACTTACGTTTTAGCAGCCTGCTTCCCCTTTCCAATAGCAGCGCCAAAATATCTCTGCATCGAATGATGACTAGATTAGATTGACAAAAGAGATTGTAATGAAAACATAATTTGTACAAAGGTAGCTGCATCACAAGATGATAAAAAGCATGAAAACATAAAACATTAATTAGATCAAAATCAACTTACGTATGAAATTCCAGAAGGCTCAACCATATATAACTGCGGTCCATCTCTGTCATAACCTCCAAGAATGACTCCAGATCCAAAAGGTCTGCACCGTAAACCATGCACAGTTATAAATGTGGAGAAAAAGGTCATAATAACTAGTAGAATGTCACATCCTACAGTACCTGAGCCACCAATAAAGAGTGCAGAGATGCACATAACTAGCAACACGATCAGCAAGTTCCTTCACTGGAATAGCATCACCATATACACTACACAACAGTCAATCAAATAATCCAAGCTTTAATCACAATATATGGGTTGTGCTACATGAACCAATACATGATTATTCCATGCGATCCCATTATCTTTCAAGAAATAACAAACACATGATAAATAGGAGCACACTTGCTAATTCCTAAGTACCTAAAAACAGCAATAAAGTTTTATCCTAATAAGAGCATACAAAATTACTCCAGAGAGCTGCGCATAAATGGCACCATAAACTAATCACATTGAAATCTCATGAATTACTGAAGTAATTTAATACAAATGCTGATTAGCTGCATTAGATAGTACACCAGAAAAAATTGTACAAAATTTATCACTCTTAATCATGTATTAAGGTTTTTTCCCAATGAACTAAACCTAAAAATTGGTGATTGAAACAAATCTGTCATCATATATGGTTGGCGAAAGTGGAATAAATGATGGGTAAAAGGTAAGGCACTTGGGTAAGAGGGACATGCAATGCTCGTTCCCACTTGAGGACAGAGATGTATGCATTTTTTTAAATACTCTATAGAGACTGCCAAAAACAATATTTCCAATAACTAATGATTTGGGCCCAGATTGTACAAGGATAGAAATGAAGGATGTGTACGGTCCTCAAGTTGAATCAGATATATTGTGTAGGAATTTGCAGGTTCATCAATCAGAGCTTAATGAAAGAACTTTACTGCTTCCAAAATATGAAGACGCAAAGTTGCAAACAAAGGAAATGAATTTCATTTGATAGTGTAGACATATCTATGAGCAGCATCCTCAGCGCAAAGCTATCATTACCAACCTTTCATAATTTGTAGCCTCTGCCTTGGCACGAGCAACTATTTGCCTTCCATCTGCTGCTAGTCCAGCAACTGCCTGTAATGTATAGGGAAGAAATAGCAAGTTAAGAACAGAGAGCATGAAAATAACACACACTATAAACATGTACAGCAGGAATACAAAGCCTCAATCAATCAGTCAAACTAAGCCATAATCCCACAAGTGGCTACATGAACCAAAATGCTATCCCATAGAGCCAATCACCAACATTCTCTCCCACAATTTCCTACTGTCAAGTGCCAGATCCTGCAATCCAATTAATTCGAATCCTTATTAACTCCCTCCATCCATGTCATCTTCAAACTCCCTCGACACTTTCTTTGAAGCATATGTAGCCCTTAAAACATCATGAACAGGCAAGGACATGTTCATTCTCACACCGCATTTTCAATTTATTTTCAAAAGTAAAAACAATACAAGGTAGTTACTAGTTTTCTATTTCCAGATTTCAAGATAAATATAAGTTCATTATAGCATATATCACTTATCATAAGTCTATGCCTATCATAATCTAAAACCCAAAAAATGAAAAGTTAAAGTGTACACATAATAATCTCAGATTAAACTAACTGTGTGCTCCAACAATATGATTCGGTGTATCTGTTTCTTTATACGCTTTGAATCTCGACCAATAGGTTACTGATAAACATCAAAGATGAATAAAAAATAAAGGTAACTCCTCTCCATCCATCACAAAGCTACCAAAATCCTAGCTTCCACAATTTCATCTCAATAGATCATAATCTTCTCTTCATTAATCCATCATCACCCTCCACCCCTCCCTCCCTCTACCCCAATAGCTATCAAAAAAATAATTATAATAACAATGAGAACAATGGCAATTTAAAAGTGTGAAGCTGTTGGAAATTACTCAATATACAAGGTGGCAAGTTCCAGACGGAAATTTGCAGTAGAAGAGATAAAGAAGAGATGGAAAAAAAGGAAAGGAATAATCAACACTGCCAACAAATTACAATGAACTTGCATAAAACCACAATTATCACATCCGAGTGTACCGCATTAATCTTTCAACTTCTTCAAAATATATATGTTAGTTAAATTCTTTTATAATGATTTAAGCTTGTGAAACAGAAGCCCTAAGAAGGAACATATTACATCTAAATTTCAATTACCATGGTACTCGCACAAAGAAAATCCACGTGCAACACTTGATCATATGTTTAAAAGCCAACCAAAGTGTCAAAAAGCTTTTTCAGTCCTAGAAAAGTTTGGTACCACTCACTCCTATAGAGCTAAAATGATACCAACTGATTTCTCGATGCATATTAATAATTAAATTGAATGAATTGAAATCAACCCAATTGAGCTAAACTGACAGATTCTAACCCTTACTCTCACAAATGCAGCAACGAAATTCAAAAGCATTACCACGTCAATAATATTACATGCAAAATTAGATGAAAACAATTGCCAAAAATGGATGTTTCAAATTAGATACAACAACTCTTTTTTCAATCTCTTTGTTTAAGAGTAGTGCAACTTAAATTGTTGAATATAATTTGGAATGGAGTGATTAAATTGAGCTCAATTGAATTAAGATTCTAACACTTCAAGAGCAATGAAATTCAAAGAGACGAAGAAATTAACCATGCCGGAGTGACGATGAACAGAATGAATTCGCCGATTCGAACCCGGTAACATCATCTTCGATTGAATTAATTTCTCAACACCCTTTTCTCCAACATTAACAAATTCATTAATTAATAAAAACCCTTAAACAAACCAAAATCATCCCAAAAAAATCAAAAAACAAATTACCAAAACAATCCCATCTTTGCATTTGATGCCTACAACAGTCCTAAAATTCAAATCAAATCAAATCAATTAAATTAAACCATCAGTAAAAAAGTATTAAATTAGGGGGAAAAAATACATTTTTGAAGATTAAATAAAATATATAATTGAACAAAGGCAAACCCGCTATTATCAACGGCTTTAGCAGCATATTCGATCTGAAAAACACGACCATCAGGTGAGAAGGTGGTGACGGAGAGATCGTAGCCAGTTCCTATGCTGCTCATTCTCGAATTTTTGAGGTGAAATTTTTGGTTTTTTTTGTTGAAGTGTGAGAGTGTTTTTCTTTGTTGCCGAAGAAGAACTAAAGAAGTGATATCAAGGTTTTACAGGTGAAAAAGCCCAAACGTAAAAGAAAATAATGGAAAAAGCAAAGGATTGATTTCGTATTCGGCAAGACAGAATAGTTTTTTTTTTTTTAGTTTTTTTTTTTAAAAAAGAAACAAACCCGATTAGACCATCACGACACTAACCAAGAGCATCTTTACGCATAGTAAAACAAAGAATAATTATAAGGGATAGACCAAAAGGTTAAAATAGAAGAAGGGCCTTTATGAGCTAAAAAATCTAGTGTTTGATTAACTTTTCTATAAATGTGATTAATTTGACAAGAATTAAAACGTTTAATATTAATTTTCGAATCCTTGATCAAATTATGAATTTCCCAAGGAACTTGCCAAATTTCTCGATAGAGTTGATAATTGTTAAATTATTTCCTTCTATTATCAAATGAGAGATATCTTAACTAAGGGCACACTTAACACCCTCCCTAAGGGCTAAAGTTTCAGCAAAAGAATCGAGTTTGATTGATGGTGGCACTTGGCTATGGACATAACTAAACCACCTAAATGATTCCTAATCAGAAAGCCTATTAATGTCGAGTTACTACCCAATTTTGAGCCATCAAAATTAATTTTATAAAAGTTTTCCGAAGGAGGCTTCCAGGTTGCTTTACAGCGATCATTAGGGGTAGTAGTGGATCTTGGGATGTTATTTGGGTGCGACAAATTTGGAACATCCTCATAATGAAACTTCCTATTGAACCAATTTTTATTGAAATTTAGGATTTGTGAAACCGCTTAGGCTATGGAGGTGCATTCATTTTGGAAAAATTAAGGAAACCCTAATATACTTTATGAACCATGATAGTCTGTCGAAGTGGTTACCAAAGATCAATCATACAAGCGTCACTAGAATACTAGTAGAGCAGGTAAGGATCGAATCCCACGAGATAAAGGTCTCTACACTAAGACGATCTAAGGAGCAAGTTTAAGTCGAGATTTGCTTGGAAAGCAAGGATTGTCACTAAAATCGATTTATCTAAGTTAAAGTATAGGATTTAAAGATGACTAAGGCAAGGTTTTCACCGCACACTTCCTACACGAAGGCACGTTCCTAGAACAATCCGAACAATAAGGGAAACGTCTAGGGGAAGTCGTTATAAAAGCCATGTTGATGTGAATTTTAATGGGTTAGCAATAAAATTCACAGGTTGATGGATTGTAGTTTAGAATTCAACAAAGAATTTTCAGACCTTTTGTGATTTACTCTCAAACTCACAAATTTCTATGTATTTTAGAGGGATATGGACTTGATTCACCCACCAAAGGTTTCACAAGAACTAAGGTTATTCTATGGAAATCGTCAACCAAAGCAAGTGTAGTAACAACTACGGAAACTTTATCAATTCAATCAACAAATTTGAAATTCAATGAAAACAATTTTTATTCAAAACAATCCAACTTCTATTGACTAACACAAAGGGTATTTATAAAACTAAGAGTGGAACAAGCCTCCATTCAAAGTCAAATAATATCCTAACCAAAACAATATCCTAATTCAGCAAGTTGCACGTGAAAATAATCCACTTGCCCCCTAGAAAATCTGGCCACATCACACAAATCAATCCACTTGCACAACTAGATCTATATCCTAACAACTTGCTTAAAATCCTAACAAACTAAGATTTAATCCTAATAAACTATCTAACGAGATAATCATCATAAAATACATCAAAAATCACGAAAATCTAATGAAACCCAAATCTAGAGAAGAACGTCAAAATACTCGCCATACACTGCTTCATTTTTTGCGTAATTCTAAGAAATGAGATCAATCTTCAAGAAACCTTTCAAGATTCAATCTTCAAATCAAGAAACCTTCAAGAAATGAACCTCCATGCATTTTTAGATGAAAATGATGATCAAAAGGAAATGAAGACTCCAAAAATGAAACAAAAAAATGAAAAACGTCTGAAATGAGAAAAACCCTAGCAAGTGTGGTGGGAAAAAAAAACCCCATAGGCAAAATCATCAATAACCTTGATGTGAATGGTAGCCTTATATTCACATCACATGTCTACTCTCTCGAACTAACATGACAAGTGGAACTATGCACACGACCTATTCTCATGGCGTGATAACAAAACGGCTCCTAAGCACTTATTCACGAAGACTAGTAACGTCCCTTTACTTGAACACCTACTCTCATGGTTTTCAAACTAATCAAACATGGGGAGTCTTCACTCAACCTCAGCTCTCGATCCTTCGTTGAGGAACCTAAGACGATATCTATGGAAGCGAGTCATAGACTACATGATTACAACTCGTGTAACGACTCTAGTCATCCCCAAACTCGACTTTTACATACTAAGAATCAACTAAGTCATGAAGATGGTGAGGGTTTCACGCACATCTTAACACTAAAAACTACTCACTACTCATTTTATACACCAAATTAAGATTGTATCAAGATTATAATATAACAAACAAGTAGGTTATGACAATGATTATATAATAAGAAAGCTTAAACAGTAAATTATATGAGAGTTTATTATTACCAAGTTATTGCAAAGAAGTAGGCTATGGAAGTGATTATATAACAGGAAAAAATAAACATCAAATTATATGAGAGTTTATTATTGCCAAATTATCACAAAGAAGTAAGTTATGGAAGTGATTAATAAACAACAAAATAAATAGCATGAGCATGAAGATATATGAACAACTAATGGAAACATGGAATTAAAGTAATTAAGCAAGAGTATAAGAATTAAGATTATTGCAAGATTTATGAAGTATTACTAGAAGCTTGTATCCAAGATTAAATCAAACCATGAAAGAGCAACTTTGAACATCCAAGAACCTTGAAGAAATAATTTTGAAGAAGAACTACTTAAGAATGATTAAATAATTGCCAATATCTTTATAGAAAGCAAATTAAAGATTTACTACAAACTAGGTTAACAAATTATAAACTAAGCAATAATAATGAACTATAAAGGGAGAAAATAATCTAAGTAAGCTAATCTACCCTTTACATCAGCTGCAAGTTGGTTTATATAAGCAAAAACCAAAACCTAAGCAAGTGGAAAAAAAAAAAAGAAACCAAAAATCAAATTCATAAGAAACAGGGGCATACGGTTGCATACTAGATGCCATGCGACCGCAACCCCCGCTATATACTTTAATCTTCTACCTTTTCTTCGATAGTTCGAAGGGAGAAGTAGTGATGAATGTTTCTTTGAGGGCTTGCTAACGACGCCGAAACTAGTGATATCGTGAGACGTGGAACATGATGCCAAATCGACTAGGCTGAGGCTTGAATTTCAATAACAAATAATCCATACCATCGCTTCATACTTCGTAGGACCTTATACAAATATTGCCTTGGTTTCGGAACTTCATCAAAAATTCCTACAGAACGGAGACAACAAGCAAAACAAAACAAATACAAGTATAATATAACAAAATTGTGAGGGAACGAAATTTACTAAATACTAAGAGAAAAAAGGGAAAAACCCAAAAAAGGGAGAAAAAGCTAACTAAACAAATTAAAGAAAACTGTGAAAAATATATACAAATAAACACTACATCCAATTCCCCCCCAAGCCAGACCATTGCTTATCCCCAAGCAATTTTAACTTTCAAAAACGAGAGGAATAAGATGAATTCATCAGGGAAATGATTAGTATAGACGCCTAAATTTGGTCCCACCTAACGGCTGATGATTATCGTGTACCACATCGCTACAAGTCTAACTTCTAAAAATTGATTGCTTGAAAAACGCCTAGTTTTGTGTCGGAAGTCAGTCCTTCACCTATTTGGTCCCCTCTCCAAAATCTATACGGGGGTCCCGCTGCTCGATCAGCAGGGGTCTCGCTGCCTAGTCAGCGAGTCTAGGTCCAGGGGTGAAACGCCGCTTAAAGTAAGATTCTTATATTTCATATTTATTTTTATACTTGATTTTCTCATTTTCATTTTCATTTCATCTCATTTCCAAAAAATAAAGAAATTAATTTAAGCGTATGAATGTGACCGGATTTGACGAATCTTCTAGAAAGGTTTGTTCGGTTTATAGCGACTCTATGAATAAATCGGTTTGTTGAAGTAAATTTCGTATTATTTCATAATATTTTGATTTATGGAAATGAATATATGAAATAAGGAAGCTTCGGAGATTCACCGCGTGAAAATCAAGAAAATCGGAGCTCGAGCGCCACGACGCAGGACGAGCGCCTAGACGCCCAGCCAGCACCCTGGCGCCTAGACGTAGGACGAGCGCCTAGACGCTCAGTGAGCACCCAGGCGCAGGTGGGGCGCCCTGGCGCTCACTCCTGAGTGTTATGGCACTCCTCCAGCGCTCTGGCGCTCGCTTACGTCACTTCCAACACTATATATGCCCCCTCCTTCAACCTTCATTCGGCACATCTTCTTCTCACACAACTTCTCATTCACTCACACACACACTCTCTCTACCTCGTCACTTTCTCTCTCTAAACTCTCTCCCTCGGTTTTCGTGCCCTACCTTAAAAACCGTGCCTTTCTACTCCTTCCTCTTACAAAACTTTATACTTATTATTAACAACATTACTATCATTACTATTAGTATTATTAATCAAAGTCCTTCAAGCATTCAATTTAGAGAAGTTTTTTTGACAATTGCACGAAAGGTACTTCAAATGAGGCCAACAACATCGAAATCATCATCTTGGGTTCTTCAAAAGAGTTAGTTTGCATGTTTATGTGTTTTTAATGCTTTATTACATAATCGACATGTTATAATTTAATTCATGTAATCTTGACTAATTGATGATTCGACTTCTAAACTAAAATCAATCTTTAGTGGAAACATTACTTTAGGTTTTATGTGATTCATGCTAAATGTTTAACTGTAACACCCTAGAATTTCCTTACCTTCTACTCTATATTTTTCCGGAAAACATATTATAAATATTATGTAAACATAATTATTAAAACTCCTAAATAACGAGGAAAAACCAAAGTATTATCGCCACCGTGATAACGGCTAAGGCATTTATGAAACTACTACATCGGAAGTCTTAAAACCAAAACCAATTTAAAACTTAAACTTCAGAACAAATCTCAAAACCAAATTCAAACCAACATCCAAAATAAAAATCAACTTAAAACTTTATTACACTTCGGAACCACTTTAATGGCACTTAAAAATCAAAACTAGAAACTTCGAAAATAAAACAACATCCAAATACAAGTTAGAATTTCATAAGCAATAAAGCTAAAACTACAAAACTACACAGCAAGCGCTCTCACTCCAGCCCAACATGAAATGACATATGCCCACTTTTACCTGTAGCTTTTCTTATTCAAGACTACTACTCGCCAACAAGTGGGTCATTGTAGGGCCAAGTCCAACACAAAGCCATGCACATAAAACAAACAGTCAGCAAATCTGAGTACACAACTACTAAAGACTATGCAACAAAACAACATAAATTAAAACTTACACACATCTTACCTTTGACAACTCTTCACCTGTGCATAGACTCAACAAATTAATTATTATATTTATACTTTGGATTCCGCATCGAACGGGTTTCCTTTCCTTTAAAAAATCTCCCTATGGGGCACCAACTTGGGAGCAACTCCAAGAAGGTATTACCTATGTCACATAAAGTGACTGAATTCCAGCGCATTAAAAATATAAAAGAGTACAACGACTTGTACTCCAATTAGAAGTCATAGATCATTGTTCCATACGACTCCCCCCATTGTTCATACTCAAGGTATATACGTTCCAAGAGTTTTGATGCGAATCCTCTTACACTTTACATGATTAACCGGTTTAACAATGTCATGACTCACATTCAACATCACCTAAAAAGATGCATCAAATGAAGCAAGCCATATTAATTATCTTTGATTTAAAGTGATTCTAAAATTAATCACATGTGTGTCCTTTAACTAAACTGAACTTCCTTTACCACACATTAACTGTAAGTGGTTAACTATTTACTTTCTCCTTGACCACACATTAAACTGTGAGTGGCAACATGTATAAAAATAATTGGCCTTTAACTTCCTTTAATCATGTGAATAGAAATTCACAAACTACTTTTCTTGTTGATTAAATAACTAATCAACTTAAATAACTTCCTTTCTTCATAAATAAGCTATTGGCCAAATTAAACTGATCATAACATTTCAAATTAAATCTTGTAGAATTTATATTACTAACAATATGGAATGTCAAAATAATATAAAATCATACTTTTAATAAAACTTGTCATGCACGTCAATTCATAATCCAAATAAGCATAACAACATATCATGACAATAAAGGATCATCCAAGCATGAATTCTAATTCTTATGTTTGTCTTTAGTACTTACGTACCTTGTGAAATAGTGGTGATCCGCCACAACTTCTAAAAGTTGACTAATTCGAAGTCTCCTACATAGAGAAAATCGAAACTAAATTAAAACCTTGTTGACTAAGTTCTACAACAACTCTAAAATAACTTTCTATATTGGAAACTTGTCCAAACATCCCCTATATGGTCTCTATTCAATTCCATAATTTACTTTAATTTTTCTATTGCAAAATACTCAATTTTCGGAAACTTATTTATGCTTTATAAAACCTCAACATACATTTTATGTCACTTTAGAAAAGTGGACAGCAATTTAAAATAGTTAAAACTCCTTGAAAAACCTCAAAAACAACACAAATCAATCATTCAATGTAATACTTAACTTATATGATTAATTCATACTAATTACATACTTTAAAACCCTAATTATTCAGTTTACAAAATATGGACAACATGTCAAACTTGCTTAAAATCACTTTTAAACTTCATGAAATACACTAAAAATCATATGTAACATTATAAAATTAACATGTTGCACCAAAAAAATTATAGAATTAACATGTGATCATACTAGTATAGTATGAACGCTTAAAACTTATTTTAACTTGCTTTTATAAAATTTTCAGATTTATCAATTAACTTTAAACTCATAGAAAACTCATAAAAACATCAGAAATTCATCATAAAACTCTTTTATAATCTACTAATGTCATTATGAAACCAATCTATACTTTATAATAATTTTTCATAAGCCAAAACATGTTCATTATATTTATTCAATTGATTTCCATGATTACAAAATTTGGACAACAATTCATTTTATGTTTAAAGCCTTTAAAAATCAATCTAAACTTCATAAAATCATCATAAATTCACCCAACAACAATTCATGATCATAATATTGAAGTTCAAATTATTAAAACTCATAAAAACCAAGAATTTCATTACTTTATAAACCCTAATCTAAAATTTCATGAACAACAAATTAATTCATGCTTTAAAACAAATCATAACTTCATAAAACATAATTGAAACTTATAAAAACATGATTAATCATAAATATAAACATGAATTTGCAAAATTAAATCAAAAAGAAAGAAGAAGAATTTTTTTTTATAAGTTCGGAAAATATACCAAACGAAGGGGAGGAGCAAGGGGTGGCTGACGGTGGTGGCCGGCGGACGAGCAAGCGGCGTCGAGGGGCTCCGACAACACGAAAGCACCAAAAAATTTTATTTTTATTTTCCTTCGCCAAAACCGAGCAAAAAAAATTTTTTTTTCCAGTAGGATTTGGTGAAAGCCCATAATTATCCTAAATAGTGGAAAATACTTTTATGCCCTTGCCTTAAAATAAATTAGGAAACTCTTAAAAATTCTATTTTTAGAAACCTTTCAAAATGTTTTATAAAACATAAAATATTATTTATAAACACAAAATAATTATTTTTAGTTTTAATTTATTTAAATTCCTTTGTTTAATATTCTTATTGAATACAACTTTTCAATAAAATATTAAAATCATACGTATAAAATACAAAAATAATTCCTTAAAATGCGTGAAAATATGGGATATTACATTAATGCTTTCAAATCACGTAGAATTCATGTTTAGCTTAAAAGTCCTAAAAGCATGTTTCAACTAATCCAAGATTAAAATCAATCTAAATCCTAAAGCGATCACCGATGCATCATAAATCGGAAATTATTTGTGGATTAACTAAAACCTGCCCAGCCTTATTTCCATGCGTGTGTATAGGTCTAAACCGGAAATATGAATGTTATAATTCGAATCCAGAGATATGACCTACTGTTGTCCTACTGTTGTCCTTACCCTCCTCCCCGAATCCAGAGATATGAAACCTTCTTATCCTTGACTGTCATTTGTGCTCTTGGGCTATAACTTAATGGGGTTCCTTTAGCTCTCGAAAGGAGGACGGTGGTTACTTCTCTACTTGGGTTTTTAGATTCTAGACTCCCCCTAAGCCAAACATACTCACACTATGCAATCAAACTAACACGACATTCGATGTATATAAAAAGGGCACGTGGGCCCGCAAAGCCCCGGGTCCACAATTAGCAAATACTTAATGCAACTTTTCAAATGAGCTAAATCTCAAACACTAAAGAAATCCAAAAAAAGCGTAAATCACAAGAAAGAATTCAATAGCAACCTAAGTAGATTAGACTATTAGAGTGAACTTGTGAGTGTCAACTAATAATAAATCATACAATCCTTTATATGCAATGATTGTGTGGAATGCTCGTTAAGGGAGTTTCACACAAATAAACAAGAGGATAGATGAGATAACAATTGGTTAATCGCTCACATCTCGCGTAAAATATTCTCTCAATATGCTTGCCAAGTGACTTTATCGATCAAGTAGCCTTTAGTCTCTACTTCTCGGTCTCATATGGACTTTGAGGGTTGTAATGGAGTTTAAGGAAAAGGTGAAAATTGGAAAGTTTGGCTAATTTTGAGGAGGTAAACTTAAGTAAAGCATTTACAACTCAATTAACGAATCTTACAACTTTAAACAGTAATTAAGGACCTCAAACATAACAAACTCAAGTTTTCCACTTTGATGGCTTTGACCATGAAGGAAGAAGTGGAAAGACTTCACTCAAAGACTCGATTTTGTCACTCAAATGTCCCAAAAGGAATAGGACAACATAGACTTATGACATTTTCATCATTTATAAGATAATCTTTGATGAAATGATGATGAAAGAGCCATTTACTCACTTTAAAATGATTTGAACAAGTATTAACTTTTATTTCTAACTAAGCTTATTTACAAAAGCTTTAAAGACTTATGTAATTTCTTTATCTTTTTATTCCATTCTACTAGATTTTTTTGTTTTGAATAATAACTAAACAAGAGGGAAAAAATGACAACAAGCTTTACTAACTACATAGGGTGTCAACGGTTTTAGGCCTAGGTTTGAATGTGGGTTAGTAAAAGGAGAGTCATGTAAAAAGGGGGAAACAAGGAATATATACATTTGTGGAAAGAAAAGAAAAAGAATGAACCTAGGAAGTGTTGGATTCTAAAACAAAACACACGTAATAAGGGCCATGATCATATAACCGAGAGTAAAGTAGGCACAATTCAAAAATTCACAAGGAAAATTCTCGATCTAGGTACCCACAACAAGGCAAATATCAACGCTCAAGAAAGAAAAATGAGACCCAAGGTGGTGGTCAATGGTATACCCGGGGCTTTAGGGGCCCATGTGCCCTTTTTACGGAGATTGAATGTCTTTAGTTTGTTTGCATAGTGTGAGTATGTTTGGTTTAGGGAGTGAGAAACTCAAAACCCAAGTAGAGAAGTCAGTACCGTGCTCTTCTTGGGAGCTCACGAAACCCCATTAAGTATAGCCCGAAGGCAAATCGACATCCAAGGATAAGAAGGTCTCATATCTTTGGATTCGGGGACGAGGGTAAGGACAAGAGTAGTTCATACTGTCCCCCCCCCCCCTCCCCCGCGTATAGCGGCCTCTACTTAGCCACATAAGTAATTTCACAATTGATCATAATACTGAATTATAGCATAGCCATTTTAGCCCTAAGAGCACGTAAAAATATTACTAGGCGGGTTTTGATTAACGCATACGTAGTTTCTAATAACATGTGAGGGTAATCGCTTCAAGATTTAATCAAGATTAAAGACCTTAAGTCGGTTTACATGGTTTATCATTACTTTATGTGATAGCATGCTTTCAAGTCTTGTAGCTAAACATGGATTCTAGGTGGATTAAAGCAATGAGTACGTAACATTCAAGAGTATATAAACAAACTAGTTCATGTTTCTACTAAAGGTTGATTTTAATATAAAACCCAGCCATGGTTAAGTCAATATTTCATGAATTGGTTAAAACATGTCAATTTTCTAAGAAAGCAATAATCACATAAGATAATATGAATTTGAAGAGCTCAAGACCATGTTGTTGATGCTTTCTTCCTCATTTGAAGTACCTTCCGTGTGATCATCGAAACAACTTCTTTTACTTGAATGCTTGAATAAGAACCTTGAAAAAAAAAACAACAACAAAAATAATTTGATTATAGTTTGTGAAGATGTTCGAAGAAGTTTTTGTTTAAGGTTTAGAAGGATTTTAGAGAGAGAAAGGGCGCTTTTGTCGAGAGAGAAGGGTTAAAGAGTTGATGTGAAGATGTGTGTTGAAGTGTGTGCCATGAAGGTCGAAAGTTGTGTTAGTATTTATAAGGGTCGGGGTGGCGTCGTTGAGCGTATAAGTGCTAGATGAGCGCTGGAGCGCTTAGCAACGAGTGGATGGGTGCCCAGCGAGCACTCAAGTTGAGCGCATAGGCGCTCGTGCTAAGCGCCTGAACGCTCGATGGGCGCCTAGGCGCTCGTCTTGAACGCTCTAGTGCTCGTCGAGCGTTTAAGCACTCAACGTCCGGATTTTAGAAGTTTTCTAATTCTTTGCCATTTTCTCGAAATTCGTGATATTCACTTCCATGATCCGAAATTCCCTGCCCTTTTTTGTTTTATTCACTTCCATAAACCTAAAGTTACCTAATTTCGTACGAATTTTCCCATATTCTTCTAGAAGGTTTGACGTATGTAGTCGAGCTTGCGCGTTTTATTAATTTTCTTAATTTCCGATGAAACTCATAAAATAAAATAAAATAAAATGATAAGAAAATAACTTTAAGTGCAACTCGAATATTGAAACTTATCATCGGTTATTCCAGCAACTCGACCGGGCAGCGGGATCCCAGTATAGATTTTAGAGTGGGGTCCAAATAGGTGAACGACTGACTCTCGACATAAAATTAGGCATTCTTTTCAAGCAATCAATTTTCGAAGTTGGACCTGTTGCGACGTGGTACACTTTAATCATCGGCCTTTAGCTGGGACCAAATATAGGTGCCTACATCTATATATGCATGAAAGCTCAAAAACTCACTAATGGTTCAAAAACGATCATTTATGTGACGTGAGATACAGCTAAGGAGACAAGAAATTGGTATTCGCTACACAAGTTCATTAATCATCAATGTAATGCCCCATATTTTCAAGTACTTGAAAGAGTTATTTTCATATTTTATACGTATGTTTTAATATTTTTATTGAGAAACTAAGTTCAATAAAATTAAAGAAAGGAAAATTTAAATAAATTTTAATCAAAGTAATTATTTTATATTTATAAATAATATTTCATGTCATTTTAAGTTTTATTAAATATTTTGAAAAATTTCTAAAAATAGATTTTTTAGAGTTTCCAAAATTGTTTTAAAACAAGGACATAAAAGTAATTTCAAATATTAAGGGTATTTATGTAATTGCACCAAATCCTACTTTGGGGCCTATAAATACCCCTTAAAAACCAAATTTTCAGATTTATTTTGCAATCTTAGAGTTTTAGGATTTCAAAAGTTGAGAGAGAAAAAAAAGAATTTCGAAAAATAAATAAAATCGGAAATTTTCCGAAAACAAAAAAAAACTCCTTCGCACCTCCCCTTCGCCCACCTCGCCGGCCACCCTCTCCTCCCCCTTGTTTGGTAATTTTCGAACCCTTCTATAAAAAAAAGTTCTTCTCCTTTCCTTTTTATTTCAATCTTGCAAGTTTCATGTTTATAGTTATGAAATATCATGTTTCTATAGTTTTCATCATGTTTTTATAAAGTTATGATTTAGTTTAAAGTATGAATTTATTTGATTGATCATGAAATTTTAAATTAAGGTTTATGAAATTAAGAAATTCATGATTTTATGGTTTTTAATGATTTAAACTGCAATATTATGATCACGAATTGTTGTTGGGAGAATTTATGATGATTTTATGAAGTTTAGATTGATTTTAAAGAGTTTTAAAGTTAGTTTATATTGCTGTCCAAATTTTATAATCATAAATGTAATACCCCACATTTTCACGTATTTTACAAAAGTATTTTGTACTTTATTCGTATAATTTTAATATTTTTATTGAAAAAAATATGTTCAATAGGAATATTAAATAAAAAAAATTAATAATAATAAAATAATTAAAATAAATAATAAGTTTTGGTTGAAAGTAATTATTTGTGTTCATAAATAATATTTTTATGTTTAAAAATATTTTAAAAGGCTTCTAAAAATAGAATTTTCAAAGGTTTCCTAATTTATTTTGAAGCAAGGGCCTAAAGGTAATTTCCACTTGTTAGGATGAGTATGGGCTTTTCCAAATTCTACTTTGGGGCCTATAAATACCCCTTAAAACCCAAAATTTCAGATTTTCATGCTCATACTAGTCATTACCATTTCAAAAAAAATTTAGAGAGAAGAGAGAAACTTTTTTTTTTTTTTTTGTGATTTCCAAAAAAAAAAAAAAAGAAAGAAAAAACTGCAGTTCGTCCAGTTCGGGAAAAAAAAGTATTTTTAGGTGTCTTGGGATTCGTGCCAGCCGGACCCCACCACTGCCCTCGCCGGCCACTTTGGTAATTTCCGAAGTTTTTATTAAAAAATTTTTTTCTCCTTTCTTTTTGATTCAATCTTGCAAATTCATGTTCATACTTATGTTTAATCATGTTTTTATGAGTTTAATCATGTTTTAATAAAGTATGGTTTGTTTTAAGGCATGAATTAAAAATTTTGTTCATGAAATTTTAGATTAGGGTTTATAAATTATGCAAGTTATGAGCTTTATGATTTGTACTTCAATATGATGATCATGAATTATTGTTGTGTGAATTTATGATGGTTTTATGAAGTTTAGATTGTAAAGGCTTTGAAAATAAAATAAACTGCTGTCCAAAATTTATAATCATGAAATTCAATTGAATAAATATTTTGATCATGTTTTGGTTTATGAAAAAATGTTCTTAAGTATAGATTGGTTTCATAATTATGTTAGTTGATTGTAGAAGAGTTTTACCATGAAATTTTGATGTTTTTATGAGTTTTTCATGACTTTAAAAATTTATAAATAAATCTGAAATTTTTACAAAACAAGTTAAAGTTTTAAGTGTTCATATTATGCTAATATGATCACATATGAATTCTATGATTTTTAGTGTGTTTTACACTAGTAGAAAAATTGGATTATGCTGCGCCACGTTTGCTGCGGTTCTTTGAGATTTTTAAGGAATCGCAACAAATAATTGTTGATGATATTCAAGAAAAATTATTTGCTGCGGTTATAACCGCAGCAAATAAATCAACCAAAAACAAAGGTTGAAGCCCAGCCCAAACGAAGGGGCTATAAATACAAAAACCCTCCAAAAATACCTAACCCTAACTCCCC
Organism: Suaeda aralocaspica; assembly: GCA_016808085.1. Lineage (NCBI taxonomy): Eukaryota > Viridiplantae > Streptophyta > Magnoliopsida > Caryophyllales > Amaranthaceae > Suaeda > Suaeda aralocaspica. Next base: position 163,185 of record PYUH01000097.1, read on the forward strand.
TTCATTCTCCCTCATTTTTCCACCTCCCCTTCTTTCTAATCTTTCTCCCTCTCAATCTCTCTAACCCTAACTCCCTCTCTCATTCTCGCATCTTTCCCTCTCATTCTCGCCTCTTTCTTCTCTCATTCTCGCCTCTTTCCTCTCTCATTCTCATTCTCCCATTTGACCGAGGTTTCTTCCGATCTCTATTCTTCTGATCTCATTCTCGCATCTTTACAAGTTGGTAGCTTATAAGGGTTTTAAAAAATCTGCTGTTCTTGTCCATAGATGAATTAGAGTTCGTATGAATACATTTTGTTTATATTGTTTAATTTTTTGATATTATGATGTGCCGTTACATGTTAGGAGTTATAGTCCTCGTGGCTATAGTCCGCGAGGACGGAGGTCGCCACCAAGAAGACGTAGCATATCACCTGGATATCGTCGTGGTCGAAGCTACAGTAGGTCACCACCATATCGTCGTGCTCGCCGTGACTCACCTTATGCTAATGGGTATGTTAAGCCCCTGTACTCTTTCACTCATTTGGTCTTTTGATTGATATATGTCCATTAAGTTGTTGGTGACATGTAACTTTCTGAATTGATAACTCTTTTATACTTAATTTTCACTAGTTAATGTCTAGGATGTGAAGTATATCATTTGGTTGTTCATAATAATCAGTAAATCTGGTGTGGTTTGAGTTCTTTTTTTTGAAGAGTCTTAGGTTACAGATGCCACACCTAAATTTTGAGATTGCATTTTTTTATTTTGGGACTTTTGTCAAACTGGTAGTGTCCAAGTTCCATTATTACATCAATTTTTCAGAGGTTTGATTTAGCCATGGATTCATTTAGATATTTTATTGTATATTTAAAAGTCTTAGTAACATCTTTATATCAAGTTTTCCTTTTGTGATCATTCGATCTGAAGTCTAAACCGTTAACACAATGCACCGCTGTCCTTGATTGAGTTTACAATAACATTTGCCATAGATCATTGTCATACGGTGAACAAATTGATGAACTAATATATATATTTGGTTGTCCTTCTGGGTGCACTAGATTGGTCGGAATAGAGGAATAAGATGTGGGTTGCAAATCTGTTAAATGAAAATTTGGTGAACAAGTTCCTTTCAAGTTCCAACAGCATGCTCCCTCATCTAACCTGTAGCCCACTGACTTCACAATTGTGTTAATGCTGAACATATAATGGTTGTATCTTGAAACCCTGTTGTTCTTTTTTTTTTTTTAACTTTTTTTTAATAATAAATTTGTGAGCTGCCACCATGTCGTTAATCATCATTCCTTGACATGCTCATGCCAGTGATCCGGTCGATGACTACATGAGATAGCATTTTTGGTTCATCTAGCAGACCTTGCTGTCCATAAGTGAGTTTAATAGTTACATGTGGCCGACTTTTTTTATATGGTGAATAGATAAGAAAATACTTGGTTATTCCTTGTTTAATTTTGTAGCATGCAAGCTACATTTAATTCATGCAGCACCTTTTTTATGCACTCTAATCTTGTACTAGTATTTATAGATTGCTTTTGCTGGCAATTTTTTTGTGTTTCTAATTTGATAGAATTTTCATTTTGTTAAGAATCTGATGCTATTTTTTAGAGATGGAGCTTATAAGGGCGAAGCAGTTGCTAGTTGCAAGACTTAACAGTAATACTAGGAGTGAAGGGTGATCATAGACTCATTGGACCTTTTTCTGCATCAGCTTACTCTCTAAGGCTCTTAGGTTATTATAGGTCATCATTATTATGATTTTCATCAAAATGCTCTTTATATATTTATGTTAGTTTTGTGATCATATGCTTATAATCTTGTGTATTTATACTTCTTTTAGTATGTTTATAATAATCTATGTGAAGCAGGTGTTTCTGTAGGACTAAAAGTTCATATTTTCTCTTGTGAGGTGTGATTTTAGGATGCAACGACATCATTTCGACTTTACTGCTTGTCATGCTCCATTTTTACAAACCTACTTGTCCGCGTCATCATCTTCTTTTCGTCACTTCTACGCTTATTAGCTATGTCTCATCACAATGCAACTCCCTTAGGGGCTGCCTTTAAATTCTCATCTCATCATCAGTTCTGTGTGCTTACCTGGTTGAAGATCAGTCCTGTTCGTATTTCTTCCTAGTTTGTTTGAACGCCATATGAATCATCAACCTGTCTGTTTCTGGGATGCTCTAGCATGCTCTCAAAGTTAATAAGAAAGTAAGCAACACATGCTTCTCAAAGAAAGTAATTATTATGTATGTTTTACAAAGAACCGCAGCAAATAGTGGGATTTCCCACCATTTTTGGCCACCTTTTTGCTGCGGTTTTGCCTACAACCGCAACAAAGAGTCCATTTTTTTCTGCGGTTCAACCGCAGCAAATAATTTGTTGGTTTATTGCTGCTGCTCCAAGTGCTGCGGTTAAAAACCGCAGCAAATACCCCTAAAAAAACCGCAGCAAAAGTGGATTTTTGTACTAGTGTTATGAAGTTTATAAGTGATTTTAAGCATGTTTAACATGCTGTCCAGAATTTATAAAGTGATTAATTAGGCTTTTAAAGTATGTATTTAGCATAAATTGATCATATAAATTAAGTAATACATTGTATGGTTGATTTATGTTGTTTTTGAAGCTTTTTAAGGAGTTTTAGTAATTTTACATTGCTGTCCACTTTTCTAAAGTGGCATAAAAATTATACTAAGGTTTTATAAAGCATAAATAAGTCCCGAAAACTAAGTAGTCATACAATAGAAAAGTAAAGTGAAGTATGGAATTGAATAGAGACCATATAAGGAATGTTTTGGACAAGTTTGTAATATAGAAGTTAGTTTATAGCTGTTGTAGAATTTAGTCAACAAGGTTTTAATTTAGTTTCGGTTTTCCCTATGTAGGAGACTTTGAACTAGTCCACTTCTAGAAGTTGTGGCGGAGCACCGTTACTTTACAAGGTACATAAGTTCTAAATACAAACACAAGAATTAGAATGCATGCTTGAACAATTCTTGATTACATGAAATCTTGTATGCTTGTTTTGGATCATGAATTTATGTGCATAACAAGTTTATTAATAGCATGTTCCTAAAGTATGATGACATTCCATGTTAAATAGAAAATTAAATTTTTATAAGCTTAAATTGGAATGTTACGATCAGTTTAATTTGGTCAATAGCTTATTGATCAAGAAAGTTATTTTTAAGTTGATTAGTTACTTAATCAACAAGAAAGGTAGTTGTGAATTTTTTTCACATGATTAAAAGAAGTTATGAGCAATTATTTTAGACATGTTGCCACTCACAGTTTAGTGTGTGGTAAAGAAGAAAGTAATTATTTAGCCACTTACAGCTAATATGTGGTAAAGGAAGTTCAGTTTAATTAAAGGACACACATAAGATTAATTTGGAATCACCTTAAATTGAAGATAATTAAATTGGCCTACTTGATTTGATGCATGTCTTTATGTGATGTTGCATGAGAGTCATAACATTGCTAAACTTGTTAAATCACGTAAAGTGTAAGAGTACTTGCATCAAAACTCTTGGAAAGTATAAACCTTGAGTATGAACAATGGGGGGGGGGGG